>APFE031578552.1:1759-20912 GCA_000404065.3 Pinus taeda
TGATATTAAGGCACTTTCCAGAGCAATTTATTGTTCCTCCATTTGCAACCATCAGTTGACACTCTGGTGCTGGATATAAGAAGCAAATCAATTCTTTTGCTACCTTACAATGAATAAAATTGTGGGTACTTCCTGAATCAATCAACACTATTACCTTTTTCTTCTTGATTTGTCCTTCTATCTTGATGGTTTGAGGAGTGGTAATTCTAGCCAATGCATTACAAGATATGGTCAGATCCATTTCTTCTTTATCTAGGCTTTGTTCCTGGAGTATATCCTCTTCTTTTGACCTTTCTTGCTCCTTTTTTTACTACCTCTTCACAATCTATGTAGAATAATTTATTCTCAGCACACTTATGACCTTTATGTATTTGCTATCAAAACTATAACAAAGCCCTTTTGCTCTTTTCTCTTCCAATTGTTGTGGTGTCAACCTTATAGGTTGTGCAAGACTAGGGGCAACAACACTTCCATATTTATAGTTGTGAGTGGTATGCTTCCTGTTTGCCATAATTTTGCTTTCCATTTTTCTTGCTAACCTGAATGCCTTCTCTAATGAATCAGGTTCCCATAGGCGAACATCATGTTGGATATTATCCTTTAAAGTCCATATGAACACATCAATCCTATGCTCCTCTAGAATATTTTTTACCCTTATGTTCAATTTTTGGAACTCCTCAATGTGCTCCATCACTGAACCCTTTTGTTTGAGACTTATCAATTGGCTAAAAAAAGTGTTGCTTTTTGTATCCTCATAATGTGCTGTCAATTCTTCTGTAAAAATTTCCCAAGTGATAATTTGTTTGCAAGAGCAAAGCCATTGATACCATACAAATTTATTTAGTTCCAAATATAAAGTTGCAATACGTACCTTTTGTGTGTTTTGCACATTATTGAGATAAAAAATTGCTCCATCTATAATATCCATGTTGCGAGATCCTTGCCATCAAACTTCCTCATATCAATTTTTGGAATATGGTGGGTCTTCAATCCCACATTAGAGTCTATGAATTCATGATTAACATTTCTTTTGTTTGCATCATGAGTTTCCTTTACTACCTTTTCACCATTAGTAAGTATTTCTTGTAGAAAATTTGTCAAATCTGTCTTCAAATCTACCATGTCTCTCTTCAAATCTGTCTTCAAATCTATCTTCAAATCATCCATCTTAGCTTCCATGCCCTTTATCTTAGACTCCACATCATTTATCTTAGCTTCTGTTAGCTTTTGTGTAAGTGACACTTGTTGCACTTGGTCTTGTAATTTTGATATATCATGTAGCATTTCTTCCTCTTCTTCATGAGTCATGCTAGAGCTTTCAGATTACTTACTAGGTGTTTGCATTTTCTTTCCTCGAGGCATCAATTATAGATAATAATGCTCTACTATGCCCTTTGAATTCCTTCAAAATAAATTTTCAAACCAAGCTTAAGCAAAAATTTAAAGAAATCTACACACATTTTTTTGCTTTGTAGGAGCTTGATATTGTCTCTGATGTATCTATGTGCTTTCAGATCATTCAGTTCTAAAATTACGACCTACAATAATCCTATGTGTCCTCTTTGCAATGCCACCAGTCTTATCCAAATTGGATTCTCCAAGGAAGAGTTACATGAAATCTCCCACAATGACCTGATTATAGACTAGTTCAATAGAGTGAATTTGTAAGACGTGCCATGAGTCACTGTTTTTACCTTTGGCTCTGAAAACTATATACAAGAAACTACAGTCCGTTCTATTTCTGTACCTTCTTACGAAATTTCGATCTGATGCTCAAAGAGAAAGCTATGATGATTTCCCCAAGTCACCTATTTGGAATGTAATTCAGGAGTCTACAAAAAGACCAACTTCCTCAAATCATATCTCTGCAAATATAGTGCGAAAAGCTCTGAAATGCGGACCCAAGGTTCATCGTGATTTCTTCTAAAATGGGGTTTTTTTTAGCTTCTGAAACATCGTAGAAAAAAAATTATAGCGAAAATGCCACGATGACCTATTTGGAGCAGCGAAACCCTAGAATCCAAAGCTCTGATACCAAATGTTATGAAACCAGCTCAAGAAAAAGATAGAAAAGATAAATCAATGCCTTAGAATTCAGCCTCTTCAAGGGGGAAACCTCCTTTACATTGCATAAATGAACAATTCTTGGATGATTCAAATGACAAAACCTCCTTTCTATAGATAGGAGTCTAAGGAGTCACAATATAACCCAGCCGACCTAACAATAATAATATAAAGCCAAAAAAATAACAATAAAGGGATTCTATGGGGCACAGTAATAACAATATGGGGATAATAGGGGGACAACAATATTAATAAGGGGTACAACTATAATAGTAATGGGGTAATCACTAGTATTATAGGGACCCAACAAATGAGATCTTTGAGAAAAAGAAAAAAAGGTAAGGCTGCTCTGGCCTTTGAGGATCAGTATGGTCATGATAAAGAAATTGAACTGAAGCCAAAATGTGTAAATGAGACCAAAATTTTAGAGGAAATTTTCCAGCAACGGTATTCAAGAAGGTGTAAGGCTGAAGTAGGTACAGATACCGAAGAATCAGATTTATCCTCGATTGGGAATATTATAGGTCTAAAAAATGGGGATATTGAAGTGATGTGGGCAGATGGAATGATTTCAAAAGTAAGTGCTCTCTTGTTTTTGCTTGGATCTATTCTTTGTTACATTGATGCTTACTAATAACAGATGGCAAAGAATTTCAAATGATTAATCATATTTGACAATCGTAAACAACTTAATTTCCAAATAAACTTTTGTTCAATAGTCTTGAAGAACTAGAAGCACCACAATCCAGCTACACCACTGGTGCAAATCCTTAGCAAAAGTGGCAATTTTTTTTTTTTAAACATGGTATACTTGATCATGTTACTTATACAGGTTTCCATCTATTTTATTAGTCTCCAAAGAGAAACTCACTAGTGAGATGATGCAAGCTATGCTACAATAGGCCAATAATATTTTTATCCCACAACCAATATACGGGTCAGGGTACAAAACCTAGATCTTTGAAATACTCATGCTCCTGAGCACTATGAGCAGTGATGCGTCTACTGGGCTCCAGGCACAACATTTTCTGGGAGGGAACATGGTGGCATAAAAACAAAGAAAAAAATAGCAAAGTTGTTAGCATTAAGAAAAATTGTTACCAGACATCCTTTGATCATATTCCAAAGAAAAAAGATAATGTTTGTCCTCACTGAGAGAAGATCAATTCTTGTTGGCTCAAGACCTGGAACATGCACCTAACCACAAAGTAACTAAGAGCGTCAATGTTGTTGAAACTTCACAAAACTTGATCATAACTGTTAGAGTCGGTCTGTTCAGCCCTCCATCAGAGATCAAAACCTCTTGGTTGCATTTCATATTAGGAGTCCCGCCCTGTCATTTGCATTCTGTTAGGCGCATGGATTATCTGACGAGAGTGGTTTTCCTCATGTCCCTCGTGTCATTTACCTGTTAGTTCATGTCTATTCATTAAAAAGGCATATAGAATCTTCTTTTCATTAAAATTTGCAAAATCTTGTCTTTAGGGTTTCATGTTCAATTAGGTCAAGGTTCCTTTGGGTTTCGTCAATAAATGTGTCAAAGTGACCAATAATCACCAGCAGGCATGAGGAGGTTTCTTTATCAAATAATTTCATCACCAAGTGTTTGACATTGTGTTTTTCCTCAAAACTCTGTTTTGAGGAAAACACAGGATATTTAGCATTTATTGTACTAAATCATGTAAATTTTGTTTTTCTCATTCTAAATTTCTTCATCTGTACCCTGGTTATTTCCTTAGCCTAAGAAGCTCCAACACCTACAAAACACAAGCAAAGTTCAGCTCATCTAGTTCATCAACAAAGTCAAAATGGAAACAAAATTAGGGTTTGGATTAAAGGTGCAAGTGCCAAAGTTCTGCAAATATTATGAAAGTGGGTTTCATGAGCCAAAAATTTAAACTTCCTTTTTTATATGCCATTTCTTCATTTCAAAGAGTTCATTTGCAAAAGAGAAAGCAAGGCAAGTGATGTTGGTAAGAAAGTGAGGTTATTGGGTGAAGATTGCTGCAATTCAGCAGTGCGTCGCACTGGGTAGGTGGCGTGGTGCACCCACCAGGCACGGCACATTGGGCCGCATTTCGCAGTGTAAAACAACACTGGGGCGACGCACTAGGGAGACATTGTGCATTGGGCTGGTTGCGCGGCGCATACAGACAGAGGGTTCAAAAATTGCTAAAACTTGCCCAAATCGCTCAAATCGCCCAAAAATGCACGAATTTGTCAGGTAGAGCCTCCATTATCATTTTCTATCCAAGTTGGGTGCTTACTTCATGTTGCTTGTTTCATGGTGATTGTTTAAAGAAGTTGAACCCTATCATTTCAAATTCCTCCAACAAAAATTGTTGCCTAGGGTTTTGATAACTATTTTGCCACCAAGTTTATTCCCTTACCCCATTTTTCCATTGATTCCCTTATTCCCTAAGGTCCCCTACCCCCTAAATCCACTAATCCCCTATCCCAAGTTCCCATTTTTTCCAAATCCTAACCATAAATCCCCAAACCCTAATTTCCTCTCCCACTGAGCTAGGGTTGGCTATGGGATCAGAGATATCTGAGTAGATGAGGTTTAAGGGATATCAGAAGGTATCAGGTCATTTCATATCATTGAACATCAAATCTCCATCATTTGTCAAGAGGTCATTCCAACGAGCAAGCCATTCATCCCACACAACGGATGGTTTTTCTTCAAATTGTGTTTCTGAGCTAGAAACGATGAATTTGGAAAAAGTGAGAGAGGTTTTCGTCCCTAAATGACACAAGATGAAAAGCCTCTTTCATATTTTACATAGCTATCATGGCTTTAGAGAAATTTCAAAAATACAGTTGCCTCGAGAGAATTGATGCACCCCTGAAGTGACCTTGGGAAAATCAAGTGTTCTCCTAGCTTGGTTGGCAAAATGACTTTCTTGATGAGTCAAATGATAAGTAGACACAAAGATATTTCTAATGAACTATGATGAGCTCAATTTGGAGTTTATTAAGCCCTTCCAAAGTTGACTGCAACAACACTCTGCCCTGAGGTAGCCTCATTTGGCACATTTTGACTAGTCTTGGGATATTTGACTTTTGACAGGGAAAATGAACTCCACATTGCAAAATTGAAGTTGGGTTGGAAAGTCAACTCAACGAGCTTTCCCACAATGTATCCCATGCCCAATTTGGACACCGGTAAGGTACACAAACCTGGTCTACAAAAAGGCGCTATGCACAAAAAATTTTAACACAGGGTTTTCCTCCCTATGCGCTGCGCCACTTGGCGCTCGCTTTTGCTAGAGGGCTCCAAATGGAAAAAAAATTATATTTTTAGATTTTGAATGCAAAATCATGACTGTTGGTGCATGGGAAAGAATTTTGGGCAAGTTTTGAGTCCACAAGAGGTCAAAAATACTCAAAACATGACCTCACTGCCCCTATTTTGACACATAGGAAGCAGTCTTGGGAGATTGAAGTTTGGGAGGGGCAAATTGACACAAAATTGAAAAATTCCACTTGAGTGGGAAAGTAGACAGGTAGGGATTTCAAACAAGCTATATTGGGATCAATTGGGACTTCAGGAAGTGCCCCAAATTCATCTCCAAGGTGGCACGATGCACAGAGGATTTGGCGTGGTGCATAGAGGATTTTTGCCCAATTTTTCACCTTCCAGCTCAGAAATTTGGCCAGTTTGACTAGTTTTGATTTGTGATGTAATTATTAACCTATCCTAATGTAATTGAAATATCATGATGTAATATTAGAATATTTTTACTTTTTCTAGAGGATTCATCCATTAAAAAGTGAAAATTTAATGAATGAATCAGTTTCCTACCTTATAGAGGCAAGTTGTTTGATTGCTTAGATTTTAGTGCTTTGTTTAGAATTGGTTGAAACAGCTTCTAGAATGATGAACTCGACCCCTAGAGGCATGGGAGTGGGTTAAGATGTTCTATATCATGTATCTTCTTAGTCATTTTCAGCGTTGGACACTTGGGATTGCTTAGCACTCTATTGTACATTTTATCTCTGCATTTTTGGCAAAGGAAAGACCAGGGTTTTGCAGCACTTGCTAGGATCCATGTGGCTCTATGTTTTGATGGTGTGTTTCTATATGTACTTGTAAGTTAATTGATGTTTATGTGTATCATTTTCCCTTCTCCTTGCTTCTGAAATTAAACAACTGAGTGATTAAAGTAGAATTCACTAGACTGTTGTGCTCTGCTTTGAAGTTTGTTTAATTTTCAATGTTTTCATCTATTTGAGGAGGACTCTTGAGAATTTCTTACCCTCCTTGGCTCCTCACCAATCTGATCCATCCATTTATTCACTCTAAAAGCATCAAAATGATTGCCTTCCTTGCCCCAATCAGAACTCTGCGAAAACTGTGTCTCATCCCCGGACCCAAATTTGCCTTTCCATTTTTCCAACTCAAAACCCCCAAAAACTCAAATCAAATCCTTGTACTTCATACCTAGCCTAAGATTAGCTTTATTTCGGTCATCTCAAGCCCCATCGATTATCTTTTGCTGAGATTGACCCAGAGAGAGCCCTCTCCTATCCTCGTAGGGCTAGCTACGAGGCTGAGCGTGGTTTGATGTGGACCTAGAACCTTGCCTTTCTAGCCTGAGGCAAATCTAGGCTCTATCATAGTGGTGACTCCACTGGGGAAAACTTCTTTGTTGGTTAGTATTCATCATTTTATAAGCTACATATGGAGTCTGAAGATTAGCCAGGTAGCCTTCAAAACGCTTTTGCGTTGCATTAGCACAAGTAGATAAAAGCTACTTCAGTCAATCTCCGGTCTAGCTTTTAAAACATCACATCTAACCTGTAAGTCACCCCAGTACATGTATCAAGTGCTGATCTGATTGTTGATGGTGAACAATGATCATACATCAGAAGGTTACAATCATTCACCTTGCGACTTCATTCACTGAAAACTCCAGCAATCAATGCTTCATGGTGACTCCACTGCAGAGATCAGTAGCTTTGAGATTTTCAAGATGGAATGGGTTGCAAGAAGATACGCTCCCATGAGGCGAGATCACATTCCAGGTTTCCCAAATAAAATTACGAAGGTAGATTGGTCAAGGAATTTTCCTACGTTTAAAGATGATGATAGGAAGGATGCTGCTTTACATCTGGTTAGATTTCACATGCATATTCACAAGTTGAAGGTTGATTTTCCTGAAGATTGCTTGATGAAGATATTCCTGGCCACTCTGGAAGGTGAAGCCCAATCTTGGTATGAAAGTTTTCCACCCACTTGTATTTACTGTTTAAAGGATTTTCATGCCATGTTCTTTGAAAGGTATAAAGACTCTTATCCATCATTAAATTTAGTTCAGGACTGTTGCAAACATGCTTATAGTTTTATCGAAAGCCTTAAGAAATATTATGAACATGATAATTTCATGGATGAAGAGATCATGGAAGCCTTGTATGAAAACTTGTTTCAGCAGCACACAGAACTCTTCAAGGATACTTATCAAGATCAACAGGTTGAAGATTTCCATATGGCTAAAAAGGATGAAAGAAGAAGTTTTATTTCAGATCTGGTTGAAATAAAGGATGATATGCAGAAAAATGATGTTCCAATCTCAGATAGTGATGACGATAAATCAGATCGAGAGACAGATTGTGATGAGGAAAAACATGTTCTTTCAGATCTCATAAAAGAGAGTTGCATTGTTGAGGCTGCCTCAAATGAAGGAAACAGAGTTACAGACCTAAATGCTCTCATGCCACCAGAACTAGATATTCACGAGGAGGTAGTTCATTCCCTCTATGAAAAACAAGATGAGATCTCCCCTCAAGTAAGTGAAAAAGTTTCCTTGGATGAATCGTTGGTAGATGATGGAAATGTCATATTTGAGTATCAAGAACCATCCGAAGTTTCTTTTCTCATGATTGATGAATTTAATGAGGCACATCATAATCTGGTTTTTTTATCATATGAAGAAAAATACATTCAGACTATAGAAGACCAGAGCAATCAGAATTGCCATTCAGATTCTTCTTCCTATGTTTCATGTTTTGAAATGTTCCTTGAAGAGGAAATCTGCTCATCTACTTGTTCAGAATTTTTTGAGGACCAGGAACATACTCTTATTGAAGTACATTATGAAGAAAGATTAGAATCAAGAGAAAAAGATACCTTGTTTCTTTAGCAGGAGGTAAATCTTCATGTTTTTCAGGATCCAATGGCAAATTTGTTGCAGTCAACAGTGAAGGTGATTATTGCAGTATTCAGTGATGAATGAGATCATGATCAATTATGTTTTTGGATGCCCAGTTACCAGTATCTATTGTTGACCAAAAGATCTGATCAGGAGAATCAATCAAGAAGGCATCTGCTTGATTGGTTACATTGGAAAGCTCATTACACATGATTGTACATATTCCATTAGTATCCAGGTGGTTGTCGTCATGATTTGAAATCTTGATGGAATGCTGCCCTTCAATACGCTTTGTAAGTTCTTGTTTTAGTTAAGTCAGTCATGAGTCATTTGTGAGTTTGTTATTAAGTTAGTTTCTGTCGGTTTTTAGTCATGCATTTTGGTTTCGACTCCATTGCCCACTGGATGAAGGAACTATCTACTCACCCAAAGATCTGGGGTCCTTGGCACCTCCAAGGAGCTACCATCCCCATTGGAGCCAATGTTAGAGTCGGTCCGTTCAGCCCTCCATCAGAGATAAAAACCTCTTGGTTTCATTTCATATTAGGAGTCATGCCTAGTCATCTGCATTCCATTAGGCACGTGGATCATCTGACGAGAGTGGTCTTCCTCATGTCCCTCGTGTCATTTACCTGTTGGTTCATGTCTGTTCATTAAAAAGGCATATACAATATTCTTTTCATTAAAATTTGCAAAATCTTGTCTTTAGGGTTTCATGTTCAATTAGGTCAAGGTTCCTTTAGGGTTTCGTCAATAAATGTGTCAAAGTGCCCAATAATCACCAGCAAGCCTCAGGAGGTTTCCTTATCAAATAATTTCATCACCAAGTGTTTGACATTGTGTTTTTCCTCAAAACTCTATTTTGAGGAAAACACAGGATATTTAGCATTTATTGTACTAAAATCATGTAAATTTTGTTTTTCTCATTGTAAATTTCTTCATCTGTACCATGGTTATTTCCTTAGCCTAAGAAGCTCCAACACCTCCAAAACACAAGCAAAGTTCAGCTCATCTAGTTCATCAACAAAGTTAAAATGGAAACAAAAACAGAGTTTGGATTAAAGGTGCAAGTGCCAAAGTTCTGCAAATATTATGAAAGTGGGTTTCATGAGCCAAAAATTTAAACTTCCTTGTTTATATGCCATTTCTTCATTTCAAAGAGTTCATTTGCAAAAGAGAAAGCAAGGCAAGTGATTTTGGTAAGCAAGTGAGGTTATTGGGTGAAGATCGCTCCAATTCAGCGGTGCACCACACTGGATAGGTGGCGCGACGCACCCACCAGGTGCAGCGCATTGGGCCGCATTTTGCAGTGTAAAACAACACTGGCACGACGCACTGGGGAGGCACGGTGCATTGGGCTGGCTGCGCGGCGCATACAGACAGGGGGTTCAAAAATGCTAAAACTTTCCCAAATCACTCAAATCGCCCAAAAATTCACGAATTTGTCAGATAGAGCCTCCATTATCATTTTCTATCCAAGTTGGGTGCTTACTTCATGTTGCTTGTTTCATGGTGATTGTTTAAAGAAGTTGAACCCTGTCATTTCAAATTCCTCCAACAAAAATTGCTGCCTAGGGTTTTGATGACTATTTTGCCACCAAGCTTATTCCCTTACCCCATTTTTCCATTGATTCCCTTATTCCTTAAGGTCCCTTACCCCCTAAATCCACTAATCCCCTATCCCAAGTTCCCATTTTTCCCAAATCCTAACCATAAATCCCCAAGCCCTAATTTCCTCTCCCACTGAGCTAGGGTTGGCTATGAGATCAGAGATATCAGAGTAGAGGAGGCATAAGGGATATCAGAAGGTATGATTTCATTTCATATCATCGAATATCAGATCTCCATCATTTGTCGAGAGGTCATTCCAAGGAGCAAGCCATTCATCCCACACAAAAGATGGTTTTTCTTCAAATTGTGTTTCTGAGCTAGAAAGGATGAATTTGGAAAACGTGAGAGAGGTTTTTGTCCTTCAATTACCCAAGAAGAAAAGCCTCTTTCATTTTTTACACAGCTGTCATGGTTTTAGAGAAATGTCAAAAATATGGTTGCCTCGAGAGAATTGATGCACCCCTGAAGTGACCTTGGGAAAATCACGTTTTCTCCTAGCTTTGTTGGCCAAATGACTTTCTTGATGAGTCAAATGATAAGTAGACACAAAGATATTTCTAATGATCTATCATGAGCTCAATTTGGAGTTGTGTAAGCCCTTCAAACATTGACTGCAACAGCACTCTACCTTGAGGTAGCCTCATTTGGCACATTTTGACCAGTCTTGGGAGATTTGACTTTTGATAAGGCAAATGAACTCCAAATTGCAAACTTCAAGTTGGGTTGGAAAGTATACTCAACAACCTTTCATAAAAGCTATCCAATGCCCAATTGGGACACTGGGAAGTTCATAAAATGGGTCTGCAACAAGGTGCTATGCATAGAAATATTTAACACAGGGTTTTCCTCCCTATACGTCGCGCCACGTGGCGGTCGCTTTTTCTAGAGTGATCAAAATGGGAAAAACTTTGTATTATTCGATTTTTCATGCCAAATTATGACTTCTGGTGCATTTCCAAGAAGTTTGGGCATGTTTTGAGTCCACAAGAAGTAAAAAACACTCAAAACATGACCTCACTGCCCCTATTTTGACACACAGGAAGCAGTCTTGGCAAAGTGAAGGTTTGGAGGGACAAATGGAAACAAAATTGAAAATTTCCACTTGGGTTGGAAAGTAGATAGGTAGGGATTTCCAACAAGCTATCTTGGGTGCAATGTGAACTTCGGGAAGGGCCTCAAAGTCAGCTCCAAAGTGGCACAATGCACAGAGGATTTGGCATGGCGCATAGAGGATTTTTGCCCAATTTTTCACCTTCCAGCTCAGAAATTCAGCCAGTTTGACTAGTTTTGATTTGTGATGTAATTATTAACCTATCTTGATTTAATTGAAATATCATGATGTAATATTAGAATATTTTTACTTCTTCTAGAGGATTCATCCATTAAAAAGTGAAAATTTAATGAATGAATCAGTTTCCTACCTTATAGAGGCAAGTTGTTTGATTGCCTAGATTTTAGTTCTTTGCTTAGAATTGGTTGAAACAGCTCCTAGAATGATGATCTCGACCCGTAGAGGCATGGGAGTAGGTTAGGATGGTCTATACATGTATCTTCTTAGTCATTTTCAGGGTTGGACACTTGGAATTGCATAGCACTCTATTGTACATTTTATCTCTACATTTTTGGCAAAGGAAAGACCAGGGTTTTGCAGCACTTGTTGGGATCCATATGGCTTTGTGTTTTGATGGTGTGTTTCTGTATGTACTTGTAAGTTAATTGATGTTTATGTGTATCATTTTCCCTTCTCTTTGGTTCTGAAATTGAACAACTAAGTGATTAAAGTAGAATTCACTGGACCGTTGTGCTATGCTTTGAAGTTTGTTTAATTTTCAGTGTTTTAATCTGTTTGAGGAGGACTCTTGAGACTCTCTTTCCCTCCTTGGCTCCTCACCAATATGATCCATCCACTTATTCACTTTGAAATCATCAAAACGATTTCCTTCCTTGCCCCAATCAGAACTCTGCGAAAACTGTGTCTCATTCCCGGACCCAAATTTTCCTTTCCCTTTTTCTGACTCAAAGCCCCCAAAAACTCAAATCAAATCCTTGTACTTCATACCTAGCATAATATTAGTTTTTATTTTAAGTCATCTTAAGCCCCATCGATTATCTTTTGCTGAGACTTACCTGGAGAGAGCCCTCTCCTATCCTCGTAGGGCTAGCTACGAGGCTAAGCGTGGTTTGATGTGGACCTAGAACCTTGCCTTTCCAGCCTAAGGAAAATATAGGCTCTAATAATAACCAAACAAATTTAGCAAGAAGACATGTCAATCACCAATGAAACAATGTAAGAACCTAAATTCAGGCATAATTTCTTACACAAACAAGAGAATGCTGCATCTATGGTGGCAAAACAATGATCAAACTACTTAGCCAACCTCTTCTGAAGAAGCACAGGATCACATGAAGCAACGAGCAGGGATCATCTCCATCATTAATCCAAAGAACTCAAAAAATGCAATGCTACCCATGAGCAAACAACACCAACAATGAGTTATCCATGTAGATCAAGATAATCACAGAGTTACTTCATCATCAATGCAAACATATGGTGCATGAAATTCATTGAAGAAAAGACATCAATATCATAGAATATACCCTTATTCTCAACAAGGCACCCCTAGCATTAATTCAACAAGGATACAATGTCACTAAAAGTCTTTGTAAAACCATCAAGAACAAGCAAGTTTAAATTTTGAAATATAACTGGAAAAAAAACTATGCGTTACAATCAAAAAACGTGCTTCAAAAATAGAGTCACATATCATATTTGAATTTTAACAAGAATTATTTCTCAGAAAAAAACATCATTTATATACAACATTTCACCTTTTTCTATGGGCTGGACTTTTGAGAAAATTTTCGTGGTTAGAATCCAGAATAAGCGTTCTCTTTGATAGTTCACCATTGGAACCTTGCATGATTCAAAGCAAGGGTTCCATCACCATTGAGATGTTATCATCAAAACAAGCATAAAAACCACTTGAATATCATATCCTTTACATATCAACATAACAAGTAAATACTTGTGCTATAAAGCATAGAAAGCCATATTGCACAATATTATAAAATACCTTGTTAGTAACAACAGATGGCAAAGAATTTTGAATGATCAGTCATATTTGACAATTGTGAACAACTTAATTTCCAAATAAAGTTTTGTTCAATAGTCTTGAAGAACTAGAACCACCATAATCCAGCTACACCAATGGTGCAAATACTTAGCAAATGTGGCAAAATTTTTTTTTTTTAAACATGGTATACTTTATCATGTTACTTATACAGGTTTCCATCTATTTTACCAATATCCAAAGAGAAAGTCACCGGTGGGATGATGCAAGCTATGCTACAGCAGACCAATAATATTTTTATCCCCACAGCTAATATACAGGTCAGGGTACAAAACCTAGATCTTTGAAATACTTGTGCTCCTAAGCACTACAAGCAGTGATGCATCCAAAAACACCAAAAAACTGATTTCCAAAATGCCTACACCTTTGTCTAACTGCAAACACATCTAATGTCAATTGGGTCTAGCTCCACTGGTTAGGTGGAATGATTGTTATCCTCCCTACAATGGTTCTATTCCTGCCATTGAAATGTTGATATGGCCTTTGGCCCTAAGGAATTTTCTTAAGCCCGAGTGCCATCCTCAGAATGAGGCAAATTTCCCTCATTTTTCTCAAGATATATTTTGCAAAAAGCAGTTTACTCAATTGAGTCTAGCCCAAGCAATTGAGGGGGAATGTTATCCCTCCACACCCAGGACCAATTCTCACAAGTGACATGTTGACCCTTAATGAATGTATTGTTGATTGCCCCATGCCCCAAATAATTGAGTCTAGCCCAAGCAATTGAGGGGGAATGTTATCCCTCCACACCCAAGACCAATTCTCACAAGTGACATGTTGACCCTTAATGAATGTATTGTTGATTGCCCCATGCCCCAAATAATTTCGGTTTACCCTGGATACCATTCTCAGAATGAGAGGAAGTGTCAGGATATATATTCCAAAAAAAAATTGTAAATTGGGGCTAGACTGGGTGGTTGTGAGGAGTGTTAACCTTCCAATATTAGGATATACATGCAAAGAAATATATGTGAGAGATTCTTGTTTGAATTAGAATGGTAGCTCAGGCTGAGAACAAGATGAGGTAAGTGTGTAAAACTAGCAAGAAACCTATTCTAGATACAATATTCTACCCTACCCTAGGAATGACATTTTTAAGGGCTCACATGTGTGCATAAAAAGCACCTCACCCCACCTCAAGCCTCACACTCCACTATTTGAGCAGATATTCCATGAGGTCAAGTAGTAGGGGGAATTAGCACTAGGGGAAATTATAATTCCCCCCTACAAAACTCTGCTGAAGTTGTAGAGGTATAAAGTCACAGGTAAGCACTATCCATAACAATATATTGCAAGGTTCCATAGGTATTTTTAGTCATCGTTTTTGAGGGAGATGTGTGTCCAATGATTTCTTTGTAATTCGTCAATATAGATTTTATAGGACTTGAACCATTGAATCTAGCTTCATCGGATATCCCTAACCCTAACCCTAACCCTAATGAACCTAGTGGATATCACCATCACGTGTGGATAACACTGCTTCAAATACAAGACCGAGTAGGGTAGACTGAACACATGAACTCATGCACCCAACACACTAAGAAAATTGTACCATTCACAAAATAGACATTCATGCATGCCCTCCCCTAGATGGGTGACTGTGACTTTCTAATTGAAGACAATACATTCATACATGTGCCTCATCCAGTGATCCTACTAAACTATTGCGCCTCCATTAGAGGATCTCTTATGGGCCCTCTACTAAACATCAACTTTCCTTTGTACAAGATGGAATGTATTTTTTGATGGATGATGTTGTTGCTGAAGGAGAACAACTACTAAGAAATAGGCAAAATCTAAGACTGCCTCCACTCTTGTATCAGATAAAAGTAAAACTGTTGTCAAATTAAGCAATATTGTTAAGTAATTTTCTCTTTGTATATTCAATGAGCCAAAAATGAAAAATATTATATCATATGTGGGTACATGCAGCAATTAGAAATCAGTCTACTGCCACAAACTAAAATGGAGTACAACCCTTTTACAAGGCCTATGGTACCAAGTGCAACATCTAGTTTAATCACAATAATATTCATTGGCTTGTAGCAATATTCTTCTCGAAAGAAAACTAAAAGAGCTTTATTACGCTTTGAATTTCAAATGCTTGTTAAAGGATCAAGTGGTAGCTACAAAGAACAACTCAAACTGGGTAATATCAAAACAAAATAATTTAGTATTTCCAAGACAAAATAACATTACTAATGTATCTCTGAATTCCATGAAAATAAAACAATTTGATGTATTGAAATGATATTAGGAGATTAGTAAAGAGGATTAAATTAAGTGATGTTATGGCCATACCATTGTATCCATTTACGCTTCGAGTGAAGAGACTCAAAAACACCAAGAACATCGAGTGCCCTCCAAAACAATGTAGTCCTTGTGGTTTGTAGAGAGTCTTCTCACTCTCACATCGGGCTCTTCAAACCAACTCTGCACAAGGTCATTACAAATGTAAAAAATCAGCAAGACACAAATTTGGTAGTAAATATGACCAAAAGAGGAACTAGTGCAAACAATTTTCACAATCCTTCTTTTGAAACCAACATTATAATCTCCTTAGCATCATGATCAGCTGTCAGTATTCTTCCCAAGTCAACGAACGCAGCTCCACCTTGAAAAAGTTTAATTGCATAAAAGGAATGTCGGTCTCATGCCAATAGGTCTCTTACGATGTATGCGCAAGAACCTAGTACATAGACCATTTTTCTCTTTGCTTAGCTACCTAGGGCTTATTTCCCTTTCCAAATATCAATAATTCTTTTCCAAGAAAACATAAAATAAGAATAATATTTTACTATATTCTAAAAGATGAAGATGCTGAAATCATGCCACAAAGTGAAAGGAAATCAAATATCTTTCCTCAAACCACCAAATATATAAATAAAACAACAACATTTATAAAAATAAAACTAGATTTGTCAATCTATGCATGAAATGAGTCAAGCGACTAAAAAAATCTGACTAAAACAAAACAAAAATTTCAAACTTGACAAAATCCTCTAAACAAGCAGCAAACAAGCCGCTAAAATTTTCTAATATATCAGAGCTAGACATCAATGCAATTTCATGTACTTGAATAAGCTCATTCTTGCTTGGCATTAGACTTCTTAAATTAGTTATTTATCATTTAATATTAGGACACTGTCTATGAGAAAAGAAATAGGTCCCAACTTGATCAAATCCAACTTCATTTCCAATCAAAGATCAAATCCAAAGACACTAACTTGTTACTCTTGGATGGTGCTAAAGTTAAATACACAAAATAACAAAAAATAAAGGTATGATAAAAAATTAGACCTGTAAGATTGTATTGGTTGAGTGTGACAGGGACACCAATAACTGAGACTAGAGAGATTTATAGAATGCAGTAGTTACTACTGTGTGTCTATTGTGTGATTAGTGGTATGGTGGAGAGACCTACCAAGAAGGGATGTTGGTCTCAGGAAAGTATAGTAGGGAGATCCATAGAGAATTTATGTAAAAGGAAGATGAGAAGTGTTGTATTCAAGTTGGTTTATGTTATGGTAGAATTTTGTTGGTGATAAGTGGTAATAAAACACTTACATCAATAGGTAAAAAGTAAATTCGGGGCATGAGTTGGACTGACTCATGTTATCTCATCCCTTAATGGTCCTAAGGACATGTGGGGACCCAAACAACTTAGTACCTGAAAGACTTGAAAACATGGCTGACGAATGACTGATAAGAAATGGCTAACAAATGATTTAAAAGCCTTGTTAAATTTGTTATTTATCATTTAATAATCGTTAGGCACTATCTATGTGAAAAGAAATAGGTCCCAACCTCACCAAATCTAGCTTTATTTCCTGTCACAGATAAGAAACAAACAATGTAATGATTAAATATGAAACATCAATCTTAAAATAACACACATCAAAGTAATGTCACTGCAATGTTACAGTGAAAAATAAAAACATAGAACCTATTTTTCCCTGAAATTGACATATAGCAATCTTGCATGATCAATGGAACATGTATACCGAAATAAGAGTCCTAGGGTATTTCAATTTCCCAGTTCTCATCTTGGTCCTCATTTTCTAAATTGTGAACATGATCTTCTCTATATGAACTGTCATTATGAGCCTCCAAAACATTATGTTCTATATCAAGTTCATTAGAGAGATTTGTTATATAGTTTTCTTCTCTCCTATCACAATCTAATTGCCAAAGAGTTAGCACTCTTTCATATGGAAAATTGTCAATGTCATACTTTGTTACATATAATATTAAACATGTATCCACATGTTTATCAAGCTTGTTACTCAACATCGACTTCAATAATGATAATGCACTAAACATTCTCGCATCCTCCACTGACCCCAAGATCATGGTTTGACACAAATATGCTAATTTGAAATATTCTGATATGTTTTCTTATAGGTATTGTCTAGCACCTAAAGTAGTCCATAACCTTGTTATAGCACCATTTTCATTAGGATTCTCCAAAAAATGATATTGCTTCCACATTGTTTCAACAAAGCATCCACCTTGTTGATACAATTTTGATGAATCTAAAATACCTTCAATTTGTTCTCAATGTATGGAGACTTTCTTGCAAAAATGGTCTACTAAACATTTTAATCTTTTTTGAAAATTGTCTTTTAAAGTTATTAGACATTAACAATTATTCCAATATTGATGGTATACCACACATATGGCCTCCAACAATTCATCTTGAGGAAATCGTTTTCTTATCTCTAATGATAGTGATCTTGCAATTTCTATCAAATTTTGTCTCATTGAAATCACAATATTATTAAATTGGTCTCTTGACATGGGGCAATCTTTGGTGATTCATCCTGTCTTACTAATATAACGAAATGGAACTATATACCCACACATTGTGATACATAGTATCCCTTTTTCATCAAAAGCCAAAAAATTTTCAGTATTTTCTATATTGATGATCTCAATCCAACTTTTAAACTCTGGACTAGTAAAAGAGTCTGGCATCATATACAAATTATCCATTGCAAGACATGCTGACTTTCTTGCATTTGTGTATTTCGCAATATACATTGTGCGATTTTGAGACATTTTCATGAGGACATTCATTTCATGTAGCATAGGAAGAATTCCAGCCAATGTCAATAATGTCTCTATATTAGTTAGTAGAGAAAGAAGATCTTGAGATTTGTCTACATTATAGCGATTTTCATACATCAACCCTACCAAAGGTTTGAACTCACTAAATAGTCTTTGAGCTGGTCCATTTAATGAGATCCATATTGTATCAACATATTTCAGTATTTTTTGTCCATCCGTAATACCATCTGCAAATTGTTGAAACTCTAAATATCATTTGGGACTACAAGAAAAGTATGCATGAGTCTCACGTACAAGATCTTCAACTTTTGAAATTGATGGAAACTTGCTTACTATTTTAAATGCAAGATTTAGCCTATGAGTCATACAATGAATATTAAGCATATATGGTGAAGTTGATAGTTGTAGCCTAACACAAAGGCCATTCCTTTGTCCTTGCATTACCGTTGCTCCATCTACTCCAACACATACCATCTTTTTTGCAATAATTAATTGTGTTAAACACACATGGGGAGCGAGAACAATAGAAAGATAAATCATGCAGCACATTTTTTATTAACAAGAGATATACATTTATAGTACATGTTGTGACCATTGGGATTCACATCCGAAGGTCTTGTAGAGCCTCTAACTTACACCTCATCATCCACTATTACCTACTGTTTTTCATCACTTACCTCTCTCTTTTGCCTCATTTTCAATGTAAAACCACCCAGATCATTACATTAGATGTCATTAAGCATGATCAAGTGAGCGTTGCTAATGTGTGACTATTTTGTTTAGATTTTGACATAATTACAGGCATTCCGCAGCCATCTGTTGATTCCGCAGCCTTTTTGTTAATCTCAAGGTTCCACGTGTCATTTTTCCAAATGAGCCACATGGGCACTTAGGAATCAAGGTGCTCGAGGTTCCTGTGCTATTTGTTCAGCCATCCACATCATCTGTACCTCCGGTCAACAAGGGGCAAGTTACAGTCAACAAAGGCATCTTAACGGTGATGCGTAAGCTGTTGGGTCACGTCAGTTCAGACGGTGACTTGTCCGTGTTACGCAGGTTGTGGGAGACATAATCCAACTCTGGATTCAATGCCCATAATGACCAGAACCTCCAGCTCATCCA
>APFE031578570.1:0-39358 GCA_000404065.3 Pinus taeda
TCCCTTTTTTCCCTATCGGTTTTTTGGCCTCTTGTTGATCTTCTTACCGGGGTGTGGGAGTCTCCTATTTCTCCTTCCTCTTCTGATTCTTCTGTTTCCTACTCTTCTTCTTCATCTTCTATAGTCATGCCTTTTGTATCTTCAGCACTTGTTCCTTTGAGAGAGATTGAGATTGAGGGAGTACCTTTTCTTGTGGGTTGAGCTTCGGTCTCCTGTGTTGCTTCTGTCTTCTTTTGAGTTTCGCCCTCTTGTGTGCTCTCTAGATGCGTGCTCAGGGGATAAAACTTGTTTTCAGAGATGGGTTTGTAGATGATCTGCTGAGAAGTGGTTTGTTGGATTCCTTTGCCATTGGAGCCTCCTTGCTTCTGGTTCTTGGGATATTTTTGTTTCGCTTGACTTGGTTTCATCCATCCTCTTTTCCCTGCTCAGTCTCTTTATTAGATGGGCATCCTCTGGCGAAATGTCCGTAAACATGACATTTCCGACATTTGAAGGGTAGCTGCTCATAATCTAGTTTCTGCATGTGTGTCCAGTTTCCGACCTTTATTGTGATGGCCTCTGGTAGTCCCACCTCTAGATCTACTTCTACACATATCCTGGCATAGTCGTATTGATCCTTGTTATTTGCACGGTCTATGAATTTTCCCAGGGCATTTCCAATGTGTTTCAGCGAATCCCAGTTCCAGCAGTGCACTGGGATATTTGGGAGCCTAACCCACACCGGGACTGCTTTGGGCACATCTACTGCCGGATCGAAGTCCAGGGTCCATTTGTTCAGGTAAAGACCCTAAGGACCCATGAAGTAGGGGCCATTTTGGAAGATCAGGTCTTTATCTTCTTTTGAAGTGAATTCGAAGAGAAAATAACCTCTCCCCAAAAAGTAAGAGGCGACGCTTTCTTTGATCAGAGGAGCCCAATTTCTGTTAACCCAGCTTTTTGTGGTTTTTGGAGATGGCCATAGCCCGGTGAACTGGCCGATGAGAGCCCTTTCAGCCAATGACAAGGCAACCTGGATCGGGGTTTCTGGAAGGAGGGAGATCACCAGTATATCGTCCAACCTCTTGACAAACTTCGCTGCTTCAGTGTTTTTCTTCTTTGGCAGTCCTACCAGAAGCCTGTTAAAATCCTCAGAAGGAGAGTACGGTGGAGGAGGTGGATGAGGCGCATGGGTTCCCATTCCCTCCATGGTCATAAGTTCTGAGATCACCACTGATAAACTGTTGGACGGTCCATGCAGACAGGCCGCAGCAGGAAAGAGGCTCACCAGTGGATCGCAGGATGGGCCAGGAGAGGGCGGGCTCATTGACTCCACCTAGCGGGGGCTGCGGATCGGATGCAAGCTGAGTGTTTTATTATCCACAAATTTTTCACACTGCCTTATATAGCTATTTCTACATTACTAGTAATGTTATTAACAAAAGTATCCATCACAAATTATTTTTATAGCTACAAGCCCACCCATAGTTACAAAATTGTAGATAATTTCTAATATATCTTACTTATGATATTTTTGTTCCAATGGAAATTATAACACAATTTTCGATCGTAATATAGTCATTTAATTATGACATTTTTCATAATTTTAAAAGATGTAAAACAATTAAAGTGCTTTTTGGACTCCTAGTTTGTACATTGATGCTATATGGGTGTGAATTATGGGCTAGCAGCACTCCTCTCTCAAAATGGAAACAAATTGAGAGAATCCAAAAATGCTTGATCATGAGCAAGTTCAAAATAAAAAGTTCGATACCTTATGAGATAATGTTGAGTGAAACAGGAGCAACTTCCATTGACGCAATTGCTATGGCGAGACTTATAAGATACCTAAAAAGAACTGAACAAATGAGAGTAGGTAGATGGCCTAATGTTATCTTCAATGAAGGCATGAGTGAAAGAAAGAAAACATGGATGAAACAAAACTACACATGGATGCAAAAATGGAATATCTACCTCAATGCCTATCCCACAAATAGCAAGGAGCTAAAGGATTTTGTTATGGAGAAGTTTCTTAAAAGGGAAGGGGAAAAGATTTGGGTAGAAAGAAGAAATATTACATTGAGAAATTCATCGCTACGTGTAATTTACAACAAAAAGAGTTCAATGGAGCTAGTATTTCGTGGAGTGCAAAGGTTTTTATCGCTCAATTAAGGACCAACTCATTTCAACTTCGGTGTGAAATAGGACTGTGGAAAAGACCTAAAGAAGTTTGGGAGGAAAGGGTGTGTACATTTTTCACGTATGGGGCTGTGGAATCCGAAAAACATTTCATTTTGGAATGTGATGAATTCAAAGATATAAGGAAAAGTTATGAAAACATGTTAGCATCAGTTTCTTGGCATTGTCTTTTTAGAGAGGGGATTGTTGGAAGGTTGGGTCAGCGCATCATCAACTTGAATCGGACTGAATTGCAAAGAGAAAAAAATAGGGAACTAATGGTCTCATAGACTATTTTTAGTCTCGTGGACCTTAAAATATCATTTCATTTCATTTTCCAAATACACGGTAATAAAAAATTGGAGTTGTTTTTAGTGCAATTTTTTGGACTTTCTAGTGCCCGAATCCGGTGGAAAAATTTGAGGTGAAATCTTGATTTGTGTTATTTAAACTAGTTTTTTGGCTATATATATGGATTCAGCACCTCGGAAAACCCCTAGGGCACTTCGATTGGACCGTCAAGCTTGTGATTTCAATAAATCCTGCTAGATTTTAGAAAAAATTAACAGAAAAAAACCTACCATAAAAACTTCCAAAAAATCACTCTAAAAACAACTCTTAAAAATTTTATGTATTCACATAGAAACATTCAAAAACTACCTTTCCAATTTTGATATGGTTTGCCTACAAATTTTGTCATGGGAAGAAACACCTATTTTTGTCGTTCCAGAAATATTTGGCTTTGTTACACACTTTTTAAGAGGCGGAGTGAAATCTGTAACTATGATCATTTATGTTTACCAGAGTATTATTCAATTATAATTTTTACACAAATTGTAAATAAGTGTGATTGAGTTAATGAATTTTATTTTTATTAGATATTTTTTTCTCATATATAAATATAACAAAAAAATTTAAATAAAAATGAAATTACGTGAAAAATAATATTATTAAACATAAAAATGAAGAAATAATATTGAAGTGACATTATGATATAATCATTTTAATGCATATGAAAATATTCTAGAATTACTTTAATATATATAAATATAACGCAGACATAATTTTAATTTTCCATTTAATTAGTACCTGTTACTTAGTCTAAATATAACTAAATTAAAATAAAAGTATGAAGATTTGGAAAAATATAAGCCTATATAATTGTGTAATATCCCTTTTCCGGGATACCCCTCAAACCCAAGCCAACTCTAACCAAATACGTACAAGTGATATAGTAACTGGGAAGCTCAAAGAGATAAAAATAACAGTGGTGCAACATATAATAATGTAAACATGGAATATAAGCAGATACTCAAGAAATGCAGAGAGAAATGCTAAGCCATTTTATTATACTGAGTAATGGAAAGAGTACAGGAGGTGATCAGAAAGATGGCACCTCGACTTACACATGGCAAGTGAAGAAATACATCCAGAATAGTAAAGAAATGACCTCTCTCAGAACTGCGTCCAAGCTGCTGGAGAACTGTTGTGATGCTGCTACTGCATGGAATCAAGTGAGGGTTTGGGGTTGTTCCCCTCCTCAGAAAATGCTGAAATTCAGGAATCAACCTCTGCTCAGTAAACCCGAAAAAAACCCAGAAAGCTTTTATGAAATAGCCGACCCCTGGAAATCACCCCCTTGAGGATCTACGCAATCCCTCAAGGCTTTGCGCTGCCACTGAATAGAACCCTCCAAAACTCTACTCGAAACTCTGCCAAAAATCCTCCAATATGCAAAGGCTGATCCCTTGCTTAATCTCCCAGCTCAAATCCTCCACAAAAACCCCAATCTGGAACTCACACCAAAAGAACTGCGTCCCTCTCTCAATACTCTGCAATTATAAAAAATGCTCAGTTCCCCCTCACTCCAAAGATCAATCCTCCTGCAAAAGACTGTTGAAAACTACCTTGCCTGAGCAGGCACTTGAAGTCCCCCGGGGCTAAGGGTGAGATCTTCGAATGGACTCGATGCACTGAACAGTGCCGCAGATAAGCTAAACAACCAGCATGCTCTAAGTTGAAGTGACTAGCTCAAATGCACATAATTGAATGCCAAAATGAGGAGGCTCCTCTCTCCTTTATATCATTGGCCTTTCTCAAAACCCTAAGGCCCCTCCTCCAACGTAGCCATCTCTTGCCACATGCTCCTCTCCATCTACACAGTCCCTCCAAGTGTCTGCGTGGGCCCCCTTCTCTACGTGGTCCTATGGTCCCCCTTGGCTCCCCTTTAAGTTACAACATTGTGCTACTAGGGAGTGACTTTATTCTAAAAGTGAGTTATGTCCCCCTTTCCTCACCTTTTTATTTATAAATAACTATAGTAGGAAAAATTGAGCAAAATTGAATATTCCAATTAGCCATGGCTAATTAGGAATATTACAGTCTCCCCCGCCAAAATGTTGCTTGTCCTCAAGCAACTGAAGTGATGGATGCTACAAGATTTTCTCATTCTCCCAAGTGGCATCCTCATTCGGTAAATTCTTCCACCTCACCGAGAATTCCCGGACCGTCCTGCTCCACAGCTGCCTCTCCCTGGTACCAATAATAGCCTCTGGATGCAACACCAAATGCCCCTCATCATCTATGGGTGGTAGCTCATCTGTCAATGTCACCTGCTGCCCCAATGCCTTCTTCAGGCATGATACATGAAAAACATTATGAATCTTGCTGCCTTGGGGCAGCTCCAACTCATACGCAACCTGTCCATTCCTGCGTATCACCCTGTATGGCCCATAAAAGTGGGGCTTGAGCTTCTCAGCCCCCTTCTGCTTCAGTGACGACTGTCGGTATGGTTGTAATCGTAGGTAGACCAAGTCTCCTATCTCGAACTGTCTCTCCACCCAACCCCTGTCAGCATACAACTTCTGCTGGTTCTGCGCTGTAGCCATATTATGCTTGAGAGGTCGGAGAATATCCTAACTCTCTTGGATCCAAATCTTGGCTCTCGGAGACTTGCTAGCACCAAACATCACGTCAACAAAAGATAAAGGATGATATTCATACAAAGCATAGAATTGTGACATACCAATGGACATGTGATGTGTAGTGTTGTAGCAGTACTCCCGTAGATGCAGCCACTTCTGCCATGCTCGCTGCTGCCCACTGACAGAGTTACACAAGTAGCCCTCCAGCCACTTGTTAACTATCTCTGTCTGCCCATTCGTCTGTGGGTGATAACTGGTACTCGGGGTCAACTCCGTCCCCACCAACAGGAAAATCTCCTGCCAAATTCCGCCCATGAAACGGATGTCCCTGTCACTGGTGATGGTCTTAGGAAGACCATGTAGCTTGAAGACCTCTCTGAAGAATAGCTCAGCCACTTGCGCTGTTGTGTAGTGTGCGGATATGGCAAAAAAAGTGCATACTTTATCAGTCGATCAACAATGACAAAGATACAATCCTTGCCCTATACCATAGGCAACCCTGTGATGAAGTCCATCAAAATACACTCCCATTTCCCCTCTGGAATGGGAAGAGGCTACAATAATCCTACGGGATGGCTCATCTCCCCCTTGTTCCTTTGGCAAACATTGCACTCCCAGACATGCTGGAGTACGTCCTCCTTGAGGCCCTTCCATGAGAACCTCTCTCTAATGGCCCTATAGGTTTTGGTAAATCCCTGATGGTCAGCCAATGGTGAATCATGTGATGCTTGAAGTATCTTCTTCTTGAGCTGAGATCCCTCAGTTAAGAAGATCTGGTCCTTGTAGTAGATGATCTCATCGACCACCCTGTACCTGTCATCCACCACCTGCCCTCTACTATGAGTCGAGCCGTCCAGTTTGTGTCTAAGCTCATAAGATACAACGTGGCTGGTCTGTGTGAAAGGGCATCTGCTACCACATTGTTCTTAGCCTTGACATACTCAATGTCAAAGTCATACGCTTGGATCTTACTGATCCACTTCTGCTGCCTCTCCTGTAGCTGTTTCTGCTCCAAAAAGAACCTGAGGCTGTTGTGATCAATCCTCACCTTCAACCTGTTACCCACTAAATACTGCCGAAACTTGGCCAATGCATGCATAATGGCCAACATCTCCTTATCGTATATAGAATACAACCTCTCGTGCGGAAGGAAATTCCGGCTCTCAAAGGCTATAGGGTGACCTCCCTACATCAACACTGCGTCGATCCCCTCTCCCGACACATCACACTCCAAAACAAATGGCTGCGAAAAATCTGGCAATGCAAGCACTGGGCAGCTGCTCATAACCTCCTTGAGCCTGTCAAAGGCTCGCTGTAGTATATCCGACCAACTGAATGCCACCTTCCTCTTTAGATCTGTTAGGGGTGCAGCAAGCTGTGAGAAACTCTTGATGAACTTCCGGTAGTAAGTACAAATGCCAATGAATCCCCGAAGTTCTGTCACATTCCTCGGCTCCGGCTATTCCCTAATGGCCCTAATCTTCTCCTCGTGGACCCTCACTTCATCCACCCCTATGATGTGTCCCAAGTACAACATCTCCGTCAACCCAAACTCACACTTGGAGATCTTGGCATAGAACTGCTGCTCCTGCAAGATGCGGAACACTGTCTCAATGTGCTGGAGATGCTCCTCCCAAGTCCTGCTATAAATGATGATATCATCAAAGAATACCAACACAAACTTCCTCAAGTGACTGCGGAAGATGTGATTCATGCAGGATTGGAATGTAGCTGGGGCATTGGTTAGCTCGAAGGGTATCACCAAAAACTCAAAGTGCCCATAGTGACACCTGAAGGCGGCCTTGGGAATGGCTTGCTTCCTCACGTGAATCTGATGGTACCCAGATCTCAAATCAATCTTTGAGAAGAACCATGCTCCTCTCAACTCATCGATCCTAGGTATGGGGTACCTGTTCTTTAATGTCTTCTTGTTTAGGGCCCTGTAGTCAATGCACATCCTCAATGTGTCGTCCTTCTTCTTCACCAACAACACAGAAGAAGAAAAAAGACTCGTGCTTGTGCTCAAGCTCAATGGTGTGCTCAAATCCCCAGTCCGGTGGCTGTCCCGACGGAATCTCCCCAAACACTGTGGCATACTGGTCAAGGATGGACTGTATCTCTGGATGTACTGTCTGCCCTGTAATCCCTGCCTCTAATGCACGCAGCTCCACTGCCCACTCTACGTCTCCCTTTCGGAAGACTGCCTCCATCCAATGAGCCGAAACAGTTTGAGGCAGATATGTGTGTTGTTCCCGTATCTTCTCATGCCTCCTTGTCTTCTCATCATCCCACTCCATCTCTAGGATCTTCCAATCTGTCGTGACCTTCCCTAGAGTGATAAGCCACTGAACACCCAGTATCATGTTGGTGTCCAGAATATCGACCACAAAAAAATGGTCAGTTAGTGTGTAGGTACCCATAGTCACTGATTACTCTGGAACATAACGAGCACACACCATGGTGTGATATCTTGGGACCAAAACTGAAAATCCATCAAAACTCTTTGTCTGTATACCTGTCTGCTCAACCATATATGCATTGATGAAGTTGTGGGTTGCCCCACTGTCAACAAAAACTGATACTCGTTGGCCATGTACTTTCCCCCGTACGCGCAACGTCAAATACTTGGGAACTCCTCGCAATGCTGCAAGGGCCCCTCCGATAGGTGCAAAAGCTGCACCACCTGCTACTGGCGGTGGAGGTGGCAAAGGATCCCGCGCTGCTTGACTATCTCCTGCCCCCACCTCATCCTCTTCCCTGCTACTCTCGGAGAAGACCTCAATAAAATGTGCTTTGCCAGCAGCACATCTATGTCCCAGTGCCCATGGCTCCTGACAGGTAAAACACAACCGCTTCTTCTTCAGCTCCCTGTTGGCATCATCGTCAATCTGTGCTCGTCTTGGATTCCCCTTTGGAGATGGAATCCTCACATCCTTCCCCTTAGGCTGGAAAGTCTGTCTCTGGGGGTAAGGTGTCTGGGTCCTGGGTAAGAAATCCTGTAAGTCCCGGGTCCTGCTAATAGCATCCTAGATTGTGGCTGGTCTAGTGGATCAGACTAGACCCTAAAGTGGCTCTGCTAACCCCTCAACATACATGTAGATCCTCCGTGCCGTGGATAGGTCTAGCACCATCACTGAAACCCTCAAGAAATCTGCAATGTAGGTCTCTTGGCTCCCGGTCTATTTGAGCCTCGTCAGCTCAACAAAGTGCTGCTCTGGATCCCTCCGGTCAAACCTCTCTATCAATCTCCTGGTGAACTCAGCATATGTCGTCACTATGGAGTGTCCGAGCGTAACCATCCCATGGAACCACCAATCCTGAGCCTCACCATCCAAATGTAATGTCGCCACCTTGATGGCCTCTGTCTCCGACATCTGGTTAAGCTGGAAATAGATGTCCAGCTTCTCCACCCAAGACTTTGCTGAATTGTTTGATGAACCATCAAATGTAGGCAAGTGGAATCTACTAGCTGCATGGTGGGTGTCACCATCATGATAATGTTGGTATCCTCTGTGATGGTCGCGGGGTCTACTATCCTGCTGGAGTTGAACAAAGTCTCTGAATGAGAGAGCATCCCTAAGCCCCTACCCATAGGCCTGGTACTCTGCAAAATAATTGCCTATATGATCGGGCTCTGCCTCCTACTGGGCTCTGGCCCCCGTGTCTGCTCGCAAGAAGGTGGGCATGGTAGAGCGTGTATGGGCATGTGAGGCCATTTGTGGAGTAGTATCATGCTAAGTGGCACCCTGCTCTGGCAAATGGTGGGATGTACCCAATCCCTCACCAACCTGGAAAACCTGTGGGTTCTCATGCTGTCTAGCCTCCACTGTCGTGAATCTCTGCCCCATCACCTCGATCTACCTTGACAGATCCTGCACTGATTTGAGGAGCATGTCCGCAAATCTCTTCTCGTCCTCATCTGCCATCGGATCCTCCTGCTTTGTGTCCACCACAGGCTCCTCCTATTCTGTGTCCACCACCCGAACACAGTCTCCCTCTCCGTAAGTGTTCTCCAACCTACGCTCAATATCTCTGTATTTCCTACCTCTGTAACAGATGTAAGGCTTCTCCCTCGGTATCATAGACTGCTAGCTCCACAAGCTAGGCCATATCTATGCTCTGATACCACTGTAATATCCCTTTTCCGGGATACCCCTCAAACCCAAGCCAACTCTAACCAAATATGTACAAGTGATATAATAATCGGGAAGCTCAAAGAGATAAAAATAACAGTGGTGCAACATATAATAATTAAACATGGAATATAAGAAGATACTCAAGAAATGCAAAGAGAAATGTTAAGCCATTTTATTATACTGAGTAATGGAAAGAGTACAGGAGGTGATCAGAAAGATGGCACCTCGACTTGCACAAGGCAAGTGTAGAAATACACCCAAAATAGTAAAGAAATGGCCTCTCTCAGAACTGCGTCCAAGCTGCTGGAGAATTGCTGTGCTGCTGCTACTGCATGGAATCAAGTGAGGATTTGGGGCTATTCTCCTCCTTAGAAAATGCTGAAACTCTGGAATCAACCTTTGCTCACTAAACCCAGAAAAAACACAGAAAGCTTTTCTGAAATTGTCGACCCCCGGAAATCACCCCCTTGAGGATCTACGCAATCCCTCAAGGCTCTGCGGTGCCACTAAATAGAACCCTCCAAAAATCTGCTTGAAACTCTGCCATAAATCCTCCAATATGCAAGGGCTAATCCCTTGCTCAATCTCCCAGCTCAAATCCTCCTCAAAAACCCCAATCCGGAACTCCCACCAAAAGAATTGTGTCCCTCTCTCAAGACCGCGCAGTTATAAAAAATGCTCAGTTCCTCCTCACTCCAAAGATCAATCCTCCTACAAAAGATTGATGAAAACTACCTTGCCCGAGCAGGCACTCGAAGTCCGCCGGGGCTAAGGATGAGATCTCCAAACGGAGACACTCGATGCACTGAACAGCACTGCAGACAAGCTAAACAACCCGCATGCTCTAAGTCGAAGTGACTAGCTCAAATGCACATAATCGAATGCCAAAATGACGAGGCTCCTCTCTCCTTTATAGCATTGGCCTTTCTCAAAACCTTAAGGCCCCTCCTCCAACGTAGCCATCTCTTGCCACGTGCTCCTCTCCATCTGCGCAGTCCCTCCAAGTGTCTGCGTGGGCCCCCTTCTTTACGTGGTCCTATGGTCCCCCTTCGCTCCCCTTTAAGTTACAATGTTGTGCTACTAGGGAGTGACTTTATTCTAAAAGTGAGTTATGTCCCCCTTTCCTCGCCTTTTTATTTATAAATAGCTATAGAAGGCAAAATTGAGCAAAATAGAATATTCCAATTAGCCATGGCTAATTAGGAATATTACAAAGTGCATGCAAACAAATCAAAACTGGAGAAAAAAAGAGATAAAATTATACAAGTCAAGTTATGCAATTTGTAAATTCTAAAGATTTTGATGACAAATAATTAATTATTTTCTCTTTATTAATATGTTCCATTTTACGTTTTTTCTTTTAAATACAAGTTTTGATTATGAGTCACAATGCATTTGTGGATAGCATCCAATAACCACTATTTTAGTAGCCAATGACAACTACTCAATAGTTAGTTTATGATAGGTTTTCCCACTAGAGAAAAAAGAAAAATAAAATTAAAGTAAATCAATGTGGATTTGAAATTCGTAGATGTTTAACATAAAATTTAAAAATAGATAGTTTGTATAAGATTTTACATATTATAAACTTGGATCACTTTACCAAGTTAACAACGTACATTTTGTTTAGATTTCATACGAGCATTCTAATGATTGCTTTAAATTTCCTTTTTGGTCTCTGTAAAGATTTTAAAATGTAATTTAAAAATAAGAAGAAAAAAAACCTAAATTATACCCTAAACAAAAAAAAGTTATTATGGCAATATTGATTGTTGAAGATGGGCTTACATAGTGTCAAATTTGAAGCAACACCATTATGGCGACTTTAAGTTTACTCAAGTTTGAAACTACTAAACAATGAAAAGTTGTTGAATGGAACCAAATTGGTTCACACATGCGGATCTGGGAAATGTTATGGAGTTCTTACACTGGGAAACTTTTCTGTACACAAATGTTGGGTACATCCAATGATGCAAATTGATGACATGGTCATATTAAATAAAGAAATTAAAAGTATTAAATATTTAGTAATTAAATATTCAGTGAAGGCACTTATATGAAAGCAAGGTGCGTGGGGGAGATATTGAGTGGTTACTCTCCCTTTTGTGTTGTTTGCATTTAAAACAATATAATTATGTCACACTTCCCAAGAGAAAAAATGCACAAAGTGGAAGTGAAAGTAATTGAGTTGAGTTGGAACGGGAAATCACAAATATATCATCCTGGTATTCAACAAACAAGCCCCACCTCCAAAAACTTTGGCAATAGAACTAAATATTTGATACTACTCCACAAAAATAAAAATAAAAAATTTGAGTGTACAATGTAATCATTGCATACAACCAATCATATTGAAAATAAATAGATTTAAAAATTATTAAAAAATAATAATATTGTATTTGTAATGTTAAATTTTGAAAAATGATGCAAATTTTTTTAATCAAATAAAACACTGAACACAATATATCTTGTTGCATAAAACAAGGGCAGATGTGAATGGTCACATCAACGAGGCTAATAAAGCAGACTAAAACTTTTAAAAAGGAAAATCTATATACAGTGTTAAGATTTATGGAAAATGAAGTATATGCCAAAAATTTAACTTATAATAAGACCTTAACTTTATATTGAAATCATGTCAAATTTGAATGAAATTTATATATTATATACAAATAACTATTTCATTTACTTATACGTAACCTTAAATATGATAAAATATTTAACTAATACACAATAAAGAAAACTCAGTGAAATAATAGCTATTTTTTGGTAGAGATTAATTAATAATAATAAAACATAACTTTATGTTGCAGTGATGTTAAATATAAATTGAATTTAGCACTATTTCAAATAATTATTTTAATTATTTATATTTAAATATTATATATGATAAAATGCTTAAAAAAAAATTGAAATCATACATAATAAGATAAATCAAATAATTTATTTATAGTGAAAAACCAAACACTAACAATCAAGAAAGGTTATATAATAGAAATGCATAAAAAATATTTATAATAATATATTTTTAAAAATCCAAAAAAGTCAAAAGTTATCTTGCATGACATGTAATAGGAAATTTTCATTTACATTATTCATCACATATAATATGTAAAAATAGTCACTAGCCAAAGCAATTACTCAATCTAAGTAACAACGTATATCACAATACACCAATGATAATCTATTATTAGTAAATATATTTTGTGAGAGGTATAAAACTGTCAGTTAGAAATAATATTGCTCAAAACCCGCTCAATAACTAAATAGTGTTCAACGCCTTTCCTAATTTAGTAATAAATGCAAGTCGATTCTCCAACGGAATACCAAATGGAAGTAAAGTTTTTTTTTTTTTTTTTAAGTGTCTTTATTGGTTTGAGATCTTTTCTTTGGTGCAGGATGCACATATATAATATAAGGTGAAGTAAAGATTTTTTTTAAGTGTCTTTATTGGTCTCAGACCTTTTCTTTGGTGCAGGATGCACATATATAGTATAAACCTTATAGTGTTCCATGCAATTCATTCCTATCTCAAAATAGAAATGGTGACATATACTAAAGTGGAGTTTACGATTGTGAAGGTGGGCCCTATAAGGTATGATACATAAGCGATACAGATGGTCTAGGCCCCTCTGACTATTTATTATGATGTTCAGAATCCGTGCAATAACCCTTGCCCCCTTCAACGATCTAATATTACACGTAGTTAGGATATGTTGCACTTCGAGCTCCTCTAACTATTTATTATGATGTTTAGAATCCGTGTAATAACTCTTTCCCCCTTTGGCGATCTAATATTACACGTAGTTAAGATATGTTGCACTTTGGGCCTGTACGATTTAGAGGTCTTAGTGCAGATACAAAGTGGGGACCGTTGTATAATATTAATTAGTGATGGAGTATAACTATCATTTTATAGTGGAAGTTGTAAATTAAGTTGTACAATACAAATTAATAGTGAAGTACATCTACCATCATTACAGAATAAGAGGTGAAAGAATTGAACCAATAGTATCTTACAAAATGAATTTAAATATTGTTTAAAAATAATAAATTTTAATTGATAATGTTAAACTTTGGATATGTTTCAAATATTTTTGGTCAAAAGAAAACTAATAGCTATTCAATGCAAAGTTGAACACAGTATATCTTGCTTGCGGCAGGTATAATAAAAATATTAGTGCATAGGGTTGTAACATGATTGGACAAAAATTTTTGACAGCACCAATGAACCAATAAATGATCTCCATGTATTTGCCACGTTTCAAATGAGACATTAAAGCATAATCGTTATACCTGATGGGGGCTTGAATATGTCATGTTGACCTTCTTAGAGGTTCTTTACTTTGTGGAGTACCTTCTCCTTTTCTTTTCTGTGGAGTGCCTTCATTACTTCTTTGTGGATTTTGATTCCTTGATGTGTCTTTTGGAATGTCCATGTGTTCTTGTTCTTGAGTTGATTCCACAACTTCTTCTTCTTCCTTAAATCTTTCATAAGAAGACTGCCATGTATTGTGTTCATCTTCTTTCATTTGTTTATCTACATGCTCATGAAATATAACATCTCTACTTGCAACGACCTTGTGAGTACTTGGATCATACATTTTATATGCTTTTTGATCAGTGCAATATCCAATAAAAATACATTTGATGGCTTTGGCATCTAACTTTCTCCTATCCTCTTTAGGAATTATGAGCAAAGGCCTTGCATCCAAATATCCTTAAATGACTAATTTTAGGTTTAAAACCATAAAATGCTTTCAAATGGTGTTTTGTGCTCAAGATACTTAGTAGGGCTTCTATTTTTAAGATATACAACTGTATTAATGGCTTCAGCCCAAAAACTATTAGAAAGTCCTTTACTTTTTAACATACTTTGAGCACATTCAACTAATGTTCTATTCTTTCTTTCAGCTAGTCCATTTTGTTAAGGTGTATGTGGCACTGTAAATTGTTGCATAATTCTATTTTGTTTGCAATATTTGATAAAAAATCTTGAAGTGTACTCACCACCTTTATCTGATCGAAGAATTTTAATGCTCTTTCTTGTTTGCTTTTCAACCATACTCTTGAATTCTTTAAAGTACTCAAACACATCACTTTTTTTTCTTATAAAGTACACCCAAGTGTATCTAGTGCTATCATCAATAAATATAAGAAAGTAATATTCTCCACCAAGTGACTTAGTTTGCATTGGACCACATACATCAGTATGCACTAGTTCAAGTATTTCACGTTTTCTTCTATTTTCATGCACAAGAAATTCTTCCCTATGTTGTTTTTCTAGTGCACAACCTTCACATTCAAAGTGTTCACCCTTAATAATTGGAAGACATTCTACCATCAATTTCTTTTGTAGTAACATCAGGTCATTATGATTTAAGTGTCCATACCTTTGATGCCAAAGTTCTATAGTTTACATGCCTGTTGATGCCAAAGCTTGATGCCCATTCTTCATTACATCCAACTTGTATAAGCCTCCAACTCTCATTCCTTTTGCAACAACTTTGTAGTTGTCCTGCACATCCTTTACTAAACAATGTGATTTCACAAATTCAACTTTTAAATGTTGATCTGATAGTAGAGACTGAAATTAAGTTCTTCCTTAATCTACGAACATACACGACATTTTGAATTTGTTTTTCTTGTCCATTAGGCATCATAACACTTATATTACCATATCCTTTAATTTCATGTGATCTATTATCTCCTAAATAGATGTGTCCACCATTATTAATCTCATGATAAGTATCAAACCAATCTCTTTTGCATGACATATGGATTGATGCACCAGAATCTATAAACCAAGCATTATCATCATCAGTTTCTGCTAATAAAGCAGCATTGGACACAAACAATTTAAGATTGCTAACATCTTGACTAATTGCTTCATCTCTATCAACATAATTTCTTGAATGCCTTCTTTGTTTAAATTGATCAGACCTCCTTTTTATGCAATTCTTAGCAAAATGACCAATTTTTCCACAGTAATAACACACATCATCTCTACTTGATTTGGCATTTGTCCTTGGTAAAGGGGGTACCTTGAAATGATTTTACCTATGGCTTTTTGCCTTTATTTTCCTCCCACTGTTTTCCTTTGAAGGACTGCTTCCCTTTGGCCATCAATGCCAAAACTGGATTGGGAGATTTATGTTTAAGGCTTCTTCTCCGCTCTTCTTCCTGCATAAGTATACCTGCCAACTCATCAAAAGTAGGAGCCTTCTCTCTAGCTGAAAGACCAGTGATAAACATTTGATATTCATCAAGTATTCCATTTAATGTTACAGTAACCAAGTCTGTACTAGATATTGATTCACCAATGTCACCTAATTTATCCTTTAGATCTTTAATTCTAGAAATGAAATCACTAACACTTTCATTTTCTTCCATCTTAATTGAAAGAATCTTACTCTTTAAATACAATATTCGATTTGTAGTCTTTGTCTCATACAAATTTTTGAGAGTGTCCCATGTCTCCTTGGATGTTTTGCACTCTCTAATGTGTGGAATAATGTTGTCCTTAACCATCATCCACAGAAGCACCTTTGCTTTGTTTTCCCGTCACTCCCAATTTTGAATTGCAACATCTGTGGCTTGAGGGGACATTGGCTTGACTTCAGCTCCAAACACAATCACCCATGTATTGTTGCCTTCCATCAAAGTCTGCAACTTAAACTTCCAATTTGCATAATTTTCACCATATAACTTGTTAGATTCAGATAAATAAGATTCTGCCAATATATTAGCCATTGTTACTTATTTTCACCTTACCAATCACCAAAAATTACTAATTTTTACAAATATAAATCCTCAAGCAAAAATTTTATATCCAATATTATTGGATAATATGGCTGCCTTCTTCTTCTTCTTCTTCTTTTTGTTTTTAAATAATATCACCGTAACTTCGAAAATTTGCTTGGAGCAAATTATTTCTTTCGAGGAAAAATGCTAAAGACCAGGATTTAAATGAATGTAACTATAGCTCTAAGGAAGACATATATTGACTTGTTATTGTGCATCTAACCTTCCCAGCTTGGATAACAAACTATCAAAAAAAAATTCGAACAGTGTAAAAGAATACAACCACAATTATGATTTCCCGGGAAGACTATAGGACACTTCAATATCAAAGAGTCCCGAATGCTGCACTGAAGAGATAAACAAACTCGCAAATCATTATGGTAAACATTTGGATTTGCTTTGCAGAAAAAAACCCTCTTCAATGATCTGTTATGTAAATATCAAACAACACTAAAAGCTGACTGAATTGTTGATGAAAAACTAAGAACTTAACACACAAAACTCAGAACTTCAAATAAGCGCTTGTCCTTCTTGACAGCCATTGTTGTTGCAGAAGCAGCTCAGCGAACAATTATACCCTTCTCCCAAATCGATTTACACCGCTGCCTCAACAAACTACTTTCTCTACTGTAAGGACTCTGAACACCACATATCTCCACAATGGTATGATATTGTCCACTTTGGAACTAAGCCCTCATGGATTTTCTTTTGGACTTACCCCAAAAGGCCTCATATCAATGGAGATATTTGTCCATCCTTATATAACCATGATCCTCCCCACTTCTAGTCAATGTGGGACTTTGGTCATATACCCAACAATCCTCCCCTCGAACAAAGGACCATGGAGCCTCCCCCAAACGATTATCCATCTGTCCACTCTCTACCAAACCAGGATTCTTCACTCCAATGCATTGGAAGCACACGCCTTACATGGAGCACCACCTACCTCGAGAGCTTGCTCTATCCCAGGTCAACTCCTCTTCACCGTGTTGGGACCAGGACACGTCCATGAAGAATCCAGAGCACATCTCCTGTCTAACTGAGCTCATCCACGGATCCCATCGTGATATTACTGGGGCCCACCACCTTCATTCGGCATTCCGAGGATTCATCCACTTGGCTAACTTCGGGGCATGGCTCCGATACCACTTGTAAGGACTTTGAACACCACATATCTCCACAATGGTATGATATTGTCCACGTTGGGCCTAAGCCCTCATGGATTTGCTTTTGGACTTACCCCAAAAGGCCTCATACCAATGGAGATATTTGTCCATCCTTATATAACCATGATCCTCCCCACTTCTAGTCAATGTGGGACTTTGGTCGTGTACCCAACATCTACTGTCTCTCTTCTTTGTAAAACAAGTCCTGATGATGAGTCTTGGTCTAGACTCGAAACGTCGACAAAGCAAAGATGAAAACTATGGAACATCTGAGTTCAGATTCTAAAAAACCTAACCACAAAAATCTACAATCCATTAACAACATAGATTATAAAAAAAAATTGGTAGAGTGACGCTCTAGTTAAAATGATAGAATCTTAACCACGATACAAAACACCATAAGGCAAAAAAATGATGGACTGATAACATCAAGCAACTGGTGAGAGTTTAGTTTTCCCTCACTGCACCAGCACAAACTTATGCACAACTGCCCTCCACGTTTCCGCTGCACCACAACTCGTTCTTCTCACACCTTCAGCCTCTCTGGAACGCACCCTCTCAGAAGAACCTTGCAGCGCTCAACCTCACCTCACTCTGCTACTAAATCAAAGATCACATAGTTAAACACATAAAATACAGAACTTGTTTTCATTCGATGGCTTGAACATGTTTTTATACACGGCAAGGAAGCTTCTGGAGTTCGGTGGGGCGGTGGCTTCTCCAGGAAGCTATCCATTTCTCAATGCGTCCGACGAATCCTCCAAATTAATCTAGAAGTTGCATTAATGGCGGGTGGTTGGAATTAATATCTTCCAACATCAAAACAACGACTAACATTGTCGAGCTTGAGATGTGGGAGATATCTATATATAATATATATATATATTATTTTATTTTTCTCTCTCTCTCTCTCTGAACGATTGCATGAATTGAAATGCGAGATCTCCTACATAAATAAATTATTTCTAATTATTTTTAGCAAACAATCTTAATATTGAATGCATGCATTTTTCTTCAACGTGGACATAGTTTCTCAGAGCATTTAATAACCATACTTCCCAAGATCATTTATGTAAAAAATTATAGAAAAGAATAACCATATTTCCCAAAATAATTTATGTAACGAATTATAAAAAAGCATAATAAAGTTAATTTAATTTGTGTTTTACTCTATGTATTATATGTATTGTGTTGTACATCAGGTGTAGGTGTATGTATGTATTGTGTTGTGGTGTACACTGGATGTAGGAGTATGTATTGTATTGCGTTGTGTTGTACACTAGGTGTAGGTGTATGTGTTGTATTCTAGGTGTAGGTGCATGTATTGCATGGTTTTGAATGTCATGTGTATGTGCACATGGTTGAGGAGAAGGCTCTGAATGTTTGTCGGGTGTGGCAACCAATCTGGAATGTGTACGTAATAAGGACAAAAGTAGAAGCTAAGGATTGAATAAAGGATAAGTATCATTATTTTATTTCAGTTTTATTATGCATGTGATTTATGATCCTAGTCTATGATGATTGCATGTGATCTATGATTCTGGTTTATGATGGTTACATGTGATTTATGATTTTGATCTATGATGGTTGTGTTTTGAGCTAAACTGATATTATATGTTCATACATGATGATTTGATCAAAGATGCTAACATTAGAAGAATTTTGAGGTCTAAAATAGGCCTCCTAAGGAAAATATAAAATAATAGTGGAAATAATAAAATAATATTAGATTACATCATCAAAATTTAGAGGGAAAAAAGAAGAAGAAAAAAACTATTTTTCAACTCGTATTTTCAATTATCTCACTAAGGTTTTACTCAAATTTTGATCGGGGGTACTTGTTGGATGCAAAATTTAATTCCTCATCCAAAGAGTACCCTTGTTGCATACTTTCGATGGATCCTTCTACAGGAAAAATGGGAAATAAATGAAAACTTGATTGCAATAAGTTTTTGTTTTATGTATTTCTCATTTTCCGTGTAGCAGGGTCCATTGAAAGTATGCAACATGGGTACTCCTTGGATGATGAATTAAATTTTGCATCCAATGAGTACTCCCATTCATAATTTGAGTAAAACCCTAGGGAGATAAGTTGAAAATACGAATTGAAAAAGTAGTTTTATTATTTTATTATTTTTAATCTTTTTACCTTTTTACTCCAAAAATGGTGAATCATCCCACATGGTTGACATCATCATCTTGAATCCTATTGGTTCTTATAAAGTTTATTTTTGATTGTAAATTTTATTAGAAGACCCATTTTAGACCTCAAAATTCCCCTAATGTTTTACTTGTTGTGACAGGAAGTAAAAAAGATTGCAAAGGTACCTTAATGACGAGCTGTCAATGAGGTATGATGTGAATTTATTTCAATTTATTCTAAATCTAATTGAAGTTATGTGCTTGGTACAAGATGCATAGAAATGCTCGGTTCGGTGGTTGAAATCTACTGCAAGAACTAGCAGCAACAATGAAAGAAATTGAAACAGGTAGCAGTATGTTGGTAAAGTACTTCATGAGCAAAGCCATTACACTAGTACCCAATAGTGTCCATTAATTGCCACGATCATGATATGACCATTATGATAGTTTTAAGGCACGGATATGGCTTGGAATTTGGACCTTCGGATGCGAGGAAGCCTTGCCAAGGGATGAACTACTCAAGATGGGGGTTCCAACAGAACTTGGAAAATGTGTGACTGCTCGGAAGGAGGTGACTGGATTTCCCTAGGGACTATGTAGCAGAGAAGGGAAGACTGAGGATATATTTTTTTTGGTCATTAGCATTGCCACATGGAATCAAATACGCATTGGGAGTGTGCCTTGGAATAATGAGTCGGTAATTGTTCACTGAGAGGACAAGTCGCCCAGGATTATAACGTTCGAAATTGGATGCAGATTTGACCTTACAATGGATTTTAGACTTCCTGGGAAGGAGGTGAATGTTGCTATTACTTTGAGGGTGGAGGTGTGAGCCTCTGGATTCCCTTGTTGCAGATGCAAACATCATATACTTTTATTTGTTGGTTGAGAAAATGTGCATATATGTGTATATTATTGTAAATATTGTATCGAGTTGGATTTATAAAACTCCATAAACAGTATGATTATTTGTTGGGAGAAGCAAATGTTTGTGTATATATGTGGTTATTATTGTAAATATCGTAATGAATTGTGGTATAAAGCTCTAGTAAACAATATGTTTGTCATGTTTTAGCAGATGGTCATTGTAAATACTGCAATGAGCTATGTTATAAATCTCCATCGGTAGTGTGTTTTGTTTTCGGTGGTTTTTTTGGTTATAGGTGTCATTGAACACAGAGGACGGTGCTCCCCCAAGGGGGAGGGATCTATAACAACCCCGATTAAAAATCCATGTAAAATATATAATAACACAATCATGGGACATGTATTCCAAGTTGAATGGTGGGAAAAAAATCCTAGTGGGTGTTCATTTGATTTAGTATAGCTAAGAAAATTGACAAAGGCTTTAGAAAGACAAACTGCATTTTTTGCATTTTATTTATGAAAATAATGGAAATTAGGAGAAAAATAAGGTGAAAGGACACAAATTGCATGTGAGGAGGAAATTGAAGGAAAATAATGGAAATTGAAGAAAATAGAGGCCCCATCGTTAAAAAGGATTATGAGGATCATTTGGCAAACTTTTGACAGGTTTTGGTGGCGCTCTCTCATTATTCTCTCTCTCTCTCTCTCTCTCACTCTTGGACACTTAGAGTTTTCTTGGAGCACTTTGGCATTGGATCAAGAAAGGAAAAGAAGGCAAGAGGAAGGAACAATCAAGCAAGGAAGAGCAGGATCAAGCAGCTATAGCAAGATTCTTTGCAGGTATCGATTTGCGTGTGATTTCCTTGCAAGATTTGGCATGCATGGTATTGCATGTGGTTCTTTGTTGTCATTGCATGGGTTATTTATAGGTGTGATAATGTTTTCAGCCTAGCCTAGCCATTTCCAGAAGCCATGGTGTGATGGGGTTCTCATGTTTTAGTTGAGCTAGATTGTCAGATGGATTTGAAGCTGAGTGAGGTGGATCTTTGAAATAAAGAACATGTGGCCTAGTGATCCCTGGATCAAAATATGGATTACGGTAAAGCCACTGGCCTAGTTACCCCAGATTGTGGGTTGCGGTAAAGCTAGGTATTGTGTGCCTCAATGGACCTAAGAATCCTCGACCAGTGAATGGCGAGATATACAGTGAAGCCTAGAGGTGGGTGCTCTTCATCAGGCATAGTAATCTTGGGATGGGATATGTAGTAAATCTTGGAGAGTGGGTCTTTGTTTAGGGCCTAGTGCTAGTGAGGATTGTGGTAAAGCTTGAGAGACTAGGAGACAAAAAAATTCCTCACCATGTTGGTGGAGAAATATAGTAGCAGCCATGCTTGTTTTGGCCTAGTGATCTAGTGGAGATCATGGTAAATCCTATTATTACATGTTTATTGTGTTGGCCTAGTGATCCGGGATGGATTACGGTAAAGCCTGGTTTTATTGATGAGGGTGAGGTGGTTTACCCTCGGGATGCCCTGGTTGGTTCTTTTGGTTTTAGTCCCACATCTGTGCTTGGAATATGGCACAGGGGTGAATGGCTGAAGAGAGAATTGGTTCAGCCATTCTATGTTCAAGTGGAACGTGGTAGTCCCATCCCGAGTTGGATTTTGCATTCATTAACAAGAGGTTCTCTCCTTGATATCTTATGTATAAATGTATTGGTTTATATGTGGATTTTATGGTTGATGTATCCTTGATATTTCTGTTGTTGTGATGCTGGTTATAAGCATATATTATGATACTGATGATGTATGTTATCCTCATGTTTTTATTTGTAAATGAATGAACAATGTATATATGACCTAGTAGATGATAATGCAACTAACGATATAAGGGAACAATGCTTCCTAGCGATTCTCAGATAAGTATGAGAACCCTGTGCTTAAATATGTTGTTTACACCTGTAAATTACATGTTTGTGATATGTTTGACGAAATGTTTGTCATGGCTATTGGGGGTCCAGTCAATTCCTTGTTCAAGTAATTGCATTTGTATCATCATTCCCTTGTTATCCTTCTGTTATGAATGTGTCATTTAGTTTTGGGCAATGACCTAGGATCTGGGCCTGCAAAAGTGGCTAAAATCCCGTGGAAGCTGGCACAACACTGAGAATAATAGTCCTTGGACACTGGCATATCGTGTTGTGGGAGTGTCCAAAGCAATTTGGACGCATGCATGCCCATATCAAGGGAAAATCCCGGAGTGTAATGGTCTAAAAACTTAGTGGGACTTAGGGGTTAGTTACCTAAGTGGTTATGATGGTTCTTGGGAGTCTGTAGTTGATGTGGAAGGTATGCATGGTGTGGTTTCGTCGATTCCACTTCCTTAAGGTCACCTACTAGGAGGTTGAATCCCATCATAGTAGCCTCTCGTCACATGTTTACCCTGGTTGGTCAGTTACTTGGGTAGAATTAGGAGGAGGATGTTACATTTAGGTGCTTCCTTCATGTTGTCCCTAGACATGATTAGTACTCTTCTTATGTTGTTTACTTCGTCATTGTCACTTTCTTATTTAGATGATAGTGAAAATTCCTAAACTAGAATCTTATTGCCACAACTGGAATTTGTTTTTCTAATTATTAAGTATTTTAACAATTTATCTACTATGGTAAATATCAAATAAAGCACACTACAACCTTCACAAATAACATATTTGAAAACTAATAGCACTAAAAACTGAGAAAATTCTAGCACACACAAAAAAAAATGACACCATTATTTTTGAACAAATGTCCCCAGAAAGTAGCCAACTTGGGAAAATCGGTGCTGCAGCTGAGGGTTTTATTATTATGCAACAGTGAGAAATTTTGAGTACAATTTGGATGCTGAAATATGGAAATCCTACAGAGAAAGTTTTTGGCAAAAATATAGTGAGAAATTTTCCTCATCCCACAGGAAAATTCAGCACTGAAGACTCACCTTTGAAACCCTCTACGTCTTGTCATGCCTCACCCTCTGTGTAGGCACAAAATCGTACGACATGGATCTCACACTGAGCTTCCTCCTTTGCTTGCTACTGACTAATTTCCTCGCAGCCTCTGTGAAATTCTTCTGCCTCCGGAACTCTGGAACGACTTCTCGAATTTGCAAATAGAACACCCTTTAGAGGCTATTGTGTTTCCCTTGCGTCGACCTCACTATGGATATTCTACCTCTCTAAAAACACACTCGCTCAATCTGGAAATATTCCTCCAGCCTCACTGCCATTGCCCCTCGCTCACTGCTTTGACTTTTGGCTCTCCAATAGTTGACTGCTACCACTTTGGAAATTGATTTTCCAAGGAAATCAAACTTTTGATGTTCAAGTGTATCTTCTCGAAGTGCCCGTCGACTTCCTCTTATAAACCATTGTTGGAACACCAATGGCCAAAATTAAAACTTAATCAATAGATAGGATCGTCTTGGAGTTGATCCGTGTGATTTTCTATATGATTCACGCCTTGACTTAATTAATTATGATTAATTAACCATATTCCCTAAGTTTAGACTTAGAAAATATTTAAAAAACTGGATAATAATGTAACTAAGCCATCTCTAGGTGGAATTTCCATAAACGATTTATGGGTTTAGGATATCTCATGTATTCTAGCCTCTTCACCAAATTTCAACGATAAAACGCATCTGATGCTATAGAAACTAACAATGATGAGTTGTCTTCTTTGGAGAAAAAGTTGTTCTTAAAGCCTTTCTTCTTACCTTGCTTGTTGAATCTTCTTTGACCCTTGTATCATTTCCTGGGTGCTTCATCTTCATTATCAGAGTTATTATGAGAAAATTTAGTTGGAAAGTGACCAATCCCACCACAATTAAAACATACTAATGGAAGTACCTATTCTTCTTTTCATCTTTCTAACAAAGTTAGCAATTTCTTCATCTGAGTATTCTTCTTATTGGAAGCAACTAGAGCTTGGTCTTGATTCTTGTTTATCCTTTCCGGTCATCTTGGATGTTGTGAATGTTGCTTCTCCGTTAGATGGACCATCTTCTTGTTCAATCCTCATTTCATAAGTTGTAAGAATCCCATGTAGCTCATCCATGCTAAGGTTGTTCAATTCTGATTTATCGTATAGACATAAACTTTAAGGTTAAATCTTGATGGAAGATATCTTAGGGCATTTTGTACAATAACATTTTTATATGTTGGTTTTCCCAATACTTCCAATGCATCTGTTACTTCATCCAATCATTGAAAGTAAGTTGCAATGTTCTCAACTTCTTTCATCTTCATTTGTTCAAAATGAGCTCTGCAAATTTGAACTTTTTCTTCTTTGAGATTTGAGACTCATTCATATATGTTTTGAAGCTTTCCCCAAAGTACCTTATTTTTTTTATATCCCAACACCTTAACATAGGCAGATTCAGTGAATCCACTCATAATGGCATTCTTTGCTTTGGCATCATATTCAACAAGTTTCTTACCTTTTTAATTTATTGGAGGAGATGCTTTTGCATCATAGCCCTATTCGACTATTTCCCAAATATCATATCCTTATGAAAGTATTTATACTTTCATCCTTCCACTCCATAGTGCATAGTTTTTCCCATTAAATAGAGGAACTCCATTCTTGGTGCACTCCATGATCTCCCTTTAGTGGTTAGATTAATTGTACAGGGACCTGTTCTGATACCAATTGTTGGAAATACTGAGAGGGAGTTGAATCAGTGTTTCTTAGTATTTAGTAACTTATTAATCTTTTTCAGAGCATTAAATAATCTTAAGCATCAATTCAAAACATAAATGAGGAGTAGACAATAGACACGATAATTTTAGGCAGAAACCCCCTATGAGACAAAAACCATCAAACAATTTTTTAATAATTTTGTGAGTACATCAAAATTCTTCGACTCTAACTAAAAGGGAAACCCCAACTCCCTGGTACTATAGAAAAGCGTTCAATTTTCTAGCTCCAACTAGAAAGACGCTTCAATGCCTTGGTTTTATCAACAGTCACTTGAAAGGATGCTCAAACAGCCTTGCAAGCTCCAACTTGCCCTAGTAGCACCCTACCACCCTGAAGTGTTTTCAGGCTCCAACCTAAAGGTGACTACAACCACCTTCGTAGCACCACCTAGCCACCATGAAAATGAATTTTGACAAAATTTTGTGGGCTCTCGTACCAAGGACAATGACCCATTTTACAATAGATTAATTGTTTCAACTATATTGGATATTGTACCAAGGGAAATGGCCCACTTATAACGAAAACCTTCAAGAAATTTATACTAGAATCTTACTGCACAACCCTTACTACAAGAAATTGGTCAAACTAACCTTTATGCCAGACTATTGTAACATAATAATTATGCAAATTAACAAGTGTACCTTTATCTAGAGAAACCTTGATAATGATGATATATTTGTAAGATAATGAAGATGATACAAAAGGTCGCATTGAATGAACCTTTATTGTTGTAATGATATTGAAATTTTTTGAAATTGAGGCAACTACCAAATGCTGCTATGGATCATACTGCAAGAACCACCCCTGAAACTATTTCTGAACATAAGCATTCAATTGCAATCAATTACATCTTTACCACTATTTTAAGGACCATCCTTGAATATAGACTAATATTTGAAGCTCATGCCACAACTTTAATGCCACACATGGATTTTCAAGGCATGCCACTTATCAAGGAAACATGGGATGAGAAGATGTTGTTTTAAATTCACAAGCTCCATGATGATGGATTGTGTGTCATCTTCCAAATTCAAGTCTTTGTGCTTATTGATACTTCCATACTTGTAACCACTGCTAGGATTCTTCTTATTTTGAATGCTTCAGATAACTAGGTCAAAGCATGCCTCATCTATATATATATATATATATTGAAGAAATAGTTTTGCTATGATAAATTTGATTCCTCTCAATGCTTAATACATATAAAGTTAAAATAAATCTATGTTCGTTCTTAATAATAGATACATTGATAATACATATATACTACACTTATTCTTGGGCATGTTTTATAATTTAATTTTTAATAATCGATTCAATTCTCTCCCCTATCGGAGTTGATATATTGGACATGATGAAGAAGCAGCCCTACCAAACTTTAAATAAATAAATAATAATAAATATATAATAATTAATATATAACATTTTTGTGGTATGTTTTATATCTTTATTAGTTAATATTTCTAAAATAATTAGGTTATTAATAATATGAATTTATCATATTATTTATTTTAATGTGACATGTATATATATATATAATTGTTTATAATTTCATTATTGACAAGACATTTCAATATCACAAATTCAATTTATTATTTTTTAATATATTTAGATATTGTAGATATTAATGATGCTAGATAACATTCAATCTTATAGGTAAAAAATGAGAGTGGCTCTACAGTGTGAGGGTTCGGGTTTGCAGTGGTTGTAGGACTACGATAAAAAGAAAGGCTAACTTTGTGGTCGGTGATCCATAGACATAGTAATAGGCAGCTACTGGTTTAGGGATGCGCGATCGGGGGTTTTTCCTAGCTTTCGGTTTTGAAGGAAATCTTTTCACTGTGGTCACGAAGGACAACCCAAACCTTGTAACCCTAACAGTTGACATAACCTTGTGTTTTCACAACGAAGAACAAAGTGGTAGAGTTTATGGGGGAGACATTCCCTAAAGTCAGAAGGTGGTTTGTGGATATTTCACATCTATCCCAGTTAGGAAGAAAGTAATTTGGAGTCTGTTAAGGGCAGAATGACACTATGGTTATAGACGAGGTTGACTACTAGACAAAACCTTACGAGTTCGAGTCCATCTAGAAATAACCTCCACATTAGCATCCCATGGTGGAGCCGGAAGTAACTTCTAAATCCCTGGACCATGGAGTGTTTTCTTCTCTTATGAATATGGAAGTAATATCACCAAAGAAGCAACATGTGAACCCTTACCTAACTGAACAATTTTCCGCACCGAAAACCCTTTTTTTAGAGCAAGTTGGAAACTCGGTGGTTGAGAATCAAGCATGGAAAAAATTCCCATTTCATCAATATGGATATTTCGAGGTTACTATGGAATCTTTGCAATTTTTGATCAATTGTGTCAATTTGAATGAATCACAGAGTCCAAGAGTGGCGGCTTCTGGTTTGGTTGGTAGTTTGGGCTTAGGGTTTCTGGTATCGAGGGTAATTTCAGAGCTAGAAGGGGGGTTTGTTCTAGCCCTAGTATAGAAGGTACAAGAAGGATTTTAGGCGATTCAAGGTTTGGCCGTCATAGTTGGCAGTCTTGGTTTCTCAAGAGAAGGCACTGAATTCGATGGGGTGACTACAAGGCTCGAGGAAGGTAATCCTTTATAACAGGTAGGTGGTTTCGTCAATTTTTAAAATGGTTTCCCTCTGACAAACTCATTGCCCAACAATGGTATGCCTGAGGAAGGGGTAAGGCAAAGAAAGAATGAGAAGAAGGTAAAATGTGCAAGGCTTAAGGAAGCAGTCAAAATTTTAATTTTGGGAGCAGGGATTGGACATAACGACATTATGGAGAGTGAAGGAAAGGTATTGGTTAGTCGGGTCAAAGGCAGAAACTACTCTGCAGCTAGGTTGAATAAATGGGCAATGGAGGAATGGGCTAAAGATATCAATTCACTCTCATTGGTCCATACTCTGACGACTTGATGGTACACCTTCATATTCATAGAGGAGGCCAAGGCGACTTGGGTAGTCTCAAAATTCTGGAACATAGAAATGGCGCCTATTTTGTTTTAAAGATAGTCACCCCTCTTCGATCCGGGATAGAGATCATCTTGGAGATGGTCTGGTGTGGGTGTGACTACCAAGATTGATAATGCAATTATAGTAAGAAGATTGTTTTCACTCAATTGGTGATATGTTGGGCTCGTATCTTGACTATGATCAATCCTATGAGGAGACTCGAAATATGGTGTTTGCGAGGGTTCTTGTCAACTTCGACAGAAGGGAGGGTTACCAATTGTTGGAAATACCGAGAGGGAGTTGAATCAGTGTTTCTTAGTATTTAGTAACTTATTAATCTTTTTCAGAGCATTAAATAATCTTAAGCATCAATTCAAAACATAAATGAGGAGTAGACAATAGACACGATAATTTTAGGTAGAAACCCCCTATGAGACAAAAACCATCAAACAATTTTTTAATAATTTTGTGAGTACATCAAAATTCTTCGACTCTAACTAAAAGGGAAACCCCAACTCCCTGGTACTATAGAAAAGCGTTCAATTTTCTAGCTCCAACTAGAAAGATGCTTCAATGCCTTGGTTTTATCAACAATCACTTGAAAGGATGCTCAAACAGCCTTGCAAGCTCCAACTTGCCCTAGTAGCACCCTACCACCCTGAAGTGTTTTCAGGCTCCAACCTAAAGGTGACTACAACCACCTTCGTAGCACCACCTAGCCACCATGAAAATGAATTTTGACAAAATTTTGTGGGCTCTCGTACCAAGGACAATGACCCATTTTACAATAGATTAATTGTTTCAACTATATTGGATATTGTACCAAGGGAAATGGCCCACTTATAACGAAAACCTTCAAGAAATTTATACTAGAATCTTACTGCACAACCCTTACTACAAGAAATTGGTCAAACTAACCTTTATGCCAGACTATTGTAACATAATAATTATGCAAATTAACAAGTGTACCTTTATCTAGAGAAACCTTGATAATGATGATATATTTGTAAGATAATGAAGATGATACAAAAGGTCGCATTGAATGAACCTTTATTGTTGTAATGATATTGAAATTTTTTGAAATTGAGGCAACTACCAAATGCTGCTATGGATCATACTGCAAGAACCACCCCTGAAACTATTTCTGAACATAAGCATTCAATTGCAATCAATTACATCTTTACCACTATTTTAAGGACCATCCTTGAATATAGACTAATATTTGAAACTCATGCCACAACTTTAATGCCACACATGGATTTTCAAGGCATGCCACTTATCAAGGAAACATGGGACGAGAAGATGTTGTTTTAAATTCACAAGCTCCATGATGATGGATTGTGTGTCATCTTCCAAATTCAAGTCTTTGTGCTTATTGATACTTCCATACTTGTAACCACTGCTAGGATTCTTCTTATTTTGAATGCTTCAGATAACTAGGTCAAAGCATGCCTCATCTATATATATATATATATATTGAAGAAATAGTTTTGCTATGATAAATTTGATTCCTCTCAATGCTTAATACATATAAAGTTAAAATAAATCTATGTTCGTTCTTAATAATAGATACATTGATAATACATATATACTACACTTATTCTTGGGCATGTTTTATAATTTAATTTTTAATAATCGATTCAATTCTCTCCCCCTATCAGAGTGATATATTGGACATGATGAAGATGTAGCCCTACCAAACTTAAAATAAATAAATAAATAGTAATAATTATATATAATTATATAACTTTTGTGGATGTTTTTATATCTTTAATTAGTTATATATTCTAAATATTATGGTTATTAATAATATGAATTATCATTATTTTAATTTATTTTAATGTGACATGTATATTATTAATTTTATATATAAAAAATTGTTTATAATTTCATTAATGAAAAGACATTTCAATATCACAAATTCAATTTATTATTTTTTAATTGATTTAATAATAAATTATAGATATTAATGATGCTAGATAACATTCAATCTTATACGTAAAAAATGAGAGTGGCTCTACAGTGTAAGGGTTCAGGTTTGCAGTGGTTGTAGGACTACGATAAAGATAAAGGCTAACTTTGTGGTCGGTGATCCACAGATATAGTAATAGGCAGCTATTGGTGTAGGGATGTGCAATCAGGGGTTTTTCCTAGCTTTCGGGTTTAAAGGAAATCTTTTCACTGTGGTCACCAAGGACAACCCAAACCTTGTAACCCTAACGGTTGACATAACCTTGTGTTTACACAACGAAGAAAAAAGTGGTAGAGTTTATGGGGGAGAGATTCCCTACAGTCAGAAGGTGGTTTGTGGATATTTCGCATCTATCCCAATTAGGAGGAAATCAATTTGGAGTCTGTTAAACGCATAATGACACTATGGTTATAGACGAGGTTGACTACTCGACAAAACCCTACGAGTTCGAGTCCATCTAGAAAGAACCTCCACATCAGCATCCCGTGATGGAGCCGGAAGTAACTTCTAGATCCCTGGACCATGAAATGTTTTCTTCTCTTATGAATCTGGAGGCGATATCACCAAAGAAGCAACATGTGAACCCTTACCTAACTGAACAATTTTCCGCACCGAAAACCCTTTTTTTTAAGCAAGTTGGAAACTCGGTGGTTGAGAATCAGGCATGGAAAACATTCCCATTTCATCAATATGGGTATTTTGAGGTTACTATGGAATCTTTGCAATTTTTGATCAATTGCATCAATTTGAATGAATCACAGAGTCCAAGGGTGGCGACTTCTGGTTTCATTGGTAGTTTGGGCTTAGGGTTTATGGTATCAAGGGTAATTTCAGAGCTAGAAGGGGGGTTTGTTCTAGCACTAGTCTAGAAGGTCCAAGAAGGATTTTAGGTGATTCAAGGTTTGGCTGCCATAGTTGGCATTCTTGGTTTCTCAAGAGAAGGCACTGAATTTGATGGGATGACTACAGGGCTCGAGGAAGGTAATCCTTTGTAACAGGTAGGTGGTTTCATCAATTTTCAAAATGGTTTCCCTCTGACAAACTCATTGCCCAACAACGGTATGCCTGAGGAAGGGGTAAGGTAAAGAAAGAATGGGAAGAAGGTAAAATGTGCAAGGTTAAGGAGGCAGTCGAAAGTTTAATTTTGGGAGCAGGGATTGGACATAACGACATTATAGAGAGTGCAGGAAAGGTACTGGTTAGTCGGGTCAAAGGCAAAAACTACTTTGCAGCTAGGTTGAATAAGTGGGCAATGGAGGAATGCGCTAAAGATATTAATTCACTCTCATTGGTTTGTACTCTGACGAGATGATGGTACACCTTCATATTCATAGAGGAGGCCAAGGTGACTTGGGTACTCTCAAAATTATGGAACATAGAAATGGTGCCTATTTTGTTTAAAAGATAGTCACCCCTCTTCGATCTGGGATAGAGAACTTCTTGGAGAGTGTTGGGTGTGGGTGGGAGTACCAGGATTGATAATGCAATTATAGTAAGAAGTTTTTTTTCACTCAATTGGTGATATGTTGGGCTTGTATCTTGACTATGATCGATCCTATGAGGAGACTCAAAATATGGTGTTTGCGAGGGTTCTTTTCAGTTTGGACACAAGGGAGGGTTTGGTGGTGAGTCTAAGAATTCAATACAGAGGTTATACTCATCTCCAAATCCTAGACTATAAAGGGGTTTCGTTTTGGTGCAGGCATCGTCAAGAGGTTGGACATGTATTGAATGGCTGCCCACCTACATATCAAGGAGGTAGGGGGAAGAAGAAGATCTTGATTCGGTGCAACACAATGGGGTCTAAGGACAATGGTGGAAATGTCTTAGTAAGGGACTTTGGGCATAAAATATCAGATGGCATAGGAATTGGCATCTTGGAGGATGAATCAAGGGTGTCACTAGATAGCACAAGGATATGTGTCCCTCCTCAAATTGTGGTTGTTATAGATGGGGTACATTCAACGAGTATTCCTCCATCCTTCACCCCTATTTATTGATTCCATGTGTTCTCTTGTTATGCAATTGTCTTCTCTTTCTAATTCCTACACTTCTGGGGTAATTCTAGTTTCAAACGAGGAACCTTTCTTGTCACATGTCCTTTATTCACGAAACCTGCATGTTGTCCAACACCCTCTGCATCCATCCCAATATTTTTAGGACTCATACTATTCTAATCAAGGACCCTAATATAAATTAAGAGCCATATTGAAGGCCCATAGATCCCCTAAAACCGTGGGTGGGTTAGGGCCTCCCTCGCCTTCAAAACTTGCCAAAAACCTGAGAGGATGATAGTCACAAATTTCCAAGGCCAAGGTGTAGGCTAGTAAAGATATTGCAACCACCATAGTAGCTTTCTTTAGAATGGGTTCTTAGAGAAATGCAGACCATTGTCACTAGTTCTTAATGAAGTGTTTATCCTTTAATTATAGAGTGATGGTTATTCCCTCCAAAATACTTCCTTAAAACAACTCATGTTGTTAGAGCATTTGGATGTTATATTCTTTCAGGAAACCTTAGGCCTTGGTGAGGATATTGTTAGGGTTTTGGAGAATCTTTTTCTCTGTTGGTAGTTGATGTGAAGGATCTATCTGAGGGGCTAACCCTGGGACTCAACAAAAAATCCACCAAAATCATTAAATCTTGGGGATGTGAGGGAGTTATCATTGCCAATATTTTTTCTGAAGAAAATGGACGTGAGATATGTCTTATTAATGTGTATGGTCCCTCTCAAGACATGGCCCCATTCTGGAAGAAGTTGTTAAATTATGATTTCATGAAGCCCGATAAATTGACATTGGGAGGAGATCTCAATTTTTCTCTGGGTTTGTCGGAGATTTGTGGTGAGCATGCCAGGGTGGACTCATAGTCATATTTTTTCACCCATATGCTCGATACCCATAATTTAATTGATGCAGATCCAATAAATCTTAACCCACCTGGCGTAATAGGAGGGTAGGGAGGCTATGATAGCTCTCAAAAATGATAGGTTCCTAATAAAATCTGATCTTCTGGACAACCTCCCTTTATTCCGTTAATGGGTTGGCCTAGGAGGAAACTTTGAGCATCATCCTATTTTTTATGGAAATGAAAGGAGATACAAGGAAACCTAAGACTCCTTTCAAGTTTAATTATGTATGGATTAAGGATGAGACATTTAGGGAATTGGTTAGGGAACAATGGAAACAATGGTCTCATGAAGGAGGAAGATCGCTTGTTATACAGTTCGCATAAAATCTAAATAGATTGAAAAGAACTACTATCAAATGGGCCATGGAAAAAGTTAAGAAGGATGAGGAAATCATTAAGAAGGTGGAATATGAATTAGAACAATTGGAAGACCTGGAAAATGATGGATATATGAAAAATTATTCAAGACAACAATTTTGTAGCTAGAGGCTTCTAAGAGAAGGATATTGGAAGAAAGGGAAGGAACCTGGAGGTTAAAAAGTAGATCATTTTGGCTAAAGGCAAGAGACGAAAATACAATAATTTTCCAACAATTTGCAAGGGGAAGGAGCGCTTATAATACAATATGGGCTCTAGAAACCTTTGAATGTGATAGGGCCTAAATCTCAAAAAATGAAGCTTTGTTGGACCAAGTTGGTACCCTTTATGTAAATTTGTTGAAGAATCAGTGGACCATGTATTTCTATTTTTTCCAGTCACTTGTCCAGTATGGGCCATTGTTTGTAATGCCTTATATGTGGGTTTTCATTGGTAGGGGGAGTCCTTATCAGTGACATGGTCCACTTGGTGGAACTTGGTCACCCCCAAGAAACAAAGGAACCTGCCTCCTATTATATGTTGGGGTATACAATTGGGTAGAAGCAATAATTGTTTAATGAAAAAGCCTTGTGTCCTAATCAGATTGTTGCACAGGTAATTGTTATATATAATCTTCTCCCAGAAGATGACACAATATCTAGAACTCACATTATTGTGGAGGAATAGATTCACATATCTCGACCATGGGCCTATTTTGACGGATCGTCCCAAGATGGGGACATCTGTGGAGGGGGTGTTATTCTCCATATCAGTGAGAATCACTCCTTTAAGCTTAAAAGTGGACTAGGTCGCGGTACAAACAGCTTTGTTGAGCTCTTTAGCCTTAAACTTCTACTCATTTTTACTCTTGAAAAAGGGTGTCAACACTTGCAGGGGTTTGGTGATTCCTGTGTTGTGGTCAACTGGTTCAATCAACAATCTTATTGTCACGTGCACACACTCAAGCCTATTTTGGAGGAAGTATTAATGCTTAAAAGGAACTTTTACCATATAACTTTTCAACATATTTACAGGGAGAGAAACACAGTTTCTAACATACTTTCCAAGGAGGGTGCACAACAAGACAAGGGTATATGACAAATTTATGAACAAATAGGCAATGAACATTATGCATACTTCCACAAACCCTTCATAGAGGGAATCCAGGACAATGCAACACAACCATGACATAACAACAACCTCACATATATGGATATCTTTGGCTGGGTTTTTTCTCTTTGTATCAGTTTTGACAACTACTAGTTGACATGCTCTTTTTGTTTTTTTATAATGTATACAAGTTGTTTAAAAATACTTTTTAAACAACAATCTAATGGTTTTTTTTTTGTTGAATTTAAACATTATTATATTGGGATACCTGTAAGTAGTTTTGGACTAACCATCTACAACACTTTGGTGATATGTTTTATGGATCCTACATCATGTAATTGTTATCTCTTTAATGATAGTTATAATTTTTCTTTGGGAAAAAATTGATTCAATATTATTATTATTTTTTATTTAACATGTAATTATAATATTTCTTTTATATTACCTTATATTAATATTTCTTGAATTTAAAAAATAAAAAAATATTACATGTTACCTTATAATAATATTTTCCAAGTGAGAATTGACAAAAGATATATGCAAATAGGCACAGGTTAAGCACAATGTTGACGTAGGAAAATTTGTTTTCATGAAGTCACAAACATATAGATAATCTTCTCTGAATAAAGTTGTTGTAGGAACCATATTATGACGGTGAGTTCACGATGGTGCTGGGAAGGTTGTCTAAAAAGGGTTAGGGATATTCCGTTGACGGTCGCCACGACTGCACCCTACTCACCCTACCTACCTGCTAGCTGTCGTCATTCGTTGTCCCTCCGGCTACAACACCCGTGGTAGTTCCCATCACCCGTAACTCATTGAGCCACTCCATAACATCATTGTTTTCCGTCTCCTCCCCGTTCATTACATTCCCACCAAATTTTGATACCCTCCCCACAGTGACAGTTACGATGGTCCTGGAGGCAGCTAGTGGAGATAACCTTGGAACAGGTATGGAGCTTGACCTAGTAGATTATTCGAAAGACCCATTGGAGAATGTAAATATCTGGCAAACCCCTCGCTTCACCGTGGACAAACTCCTCCCCTTCTGCTGCGACCTGTCGGCTACCATTGTGGGTCTTCCTTCCATCTCAAGACCTTCCTGCTCCACAGTAACTTTCTTGGAGCCTCCTCCGATCTGGTCATTTCCTTCCTCGCCGCCACAGTCACCCTCGACTATAACCTTTGTCTCCACCTATATCCACCCTAATCCTGAGGTGGCTAGCTCTCAAATCCCCCTTTCATCCCACCATGGTGAATCTTCAACCAACCCTCTAAGAACCCACACCCCAGCCCAGGGAAACCCACAAGTTTCAGTACCTGAGGCGCCTCCATCAGGAAGTTAGGCGGTGGCACCCCCTCTCTCGTAATCGATTCCAGTGGACGAACATCTCTGCCCTGTAAACCCTAGTCCAAACCCTAACTAGTCAATGGAAAATTCAGAGGACCCTGAAGAGCCAACATGGAGGGGAAAAAATGGAAGTGCTTCAAAGTCAAAAGTGAAGACGTTATCCTCAGACTCGAGGAGGACATTAAGTAGGGTGACACCATGGACACGACAAATCGAGTTTTGGTAGGAAGAATTCGCGACCGTAGCTACACAGCGGCTAGGCTTAAGATGTGGGCCTCGGAGGTATGGGGTAGCACCTAGCGGACCTCTCAATTGTTCAAACCTTTGTTAGAGGATGGTTTGCTCTGCAATTTGCTAGAGCCGAGCACACAAACTGGGTCCTGTCATCCTTCTGGCATTTCAAGCATGCTCCAGTTCTTCTCCAATGATGGAACCCTCTTTTTGACTCAGAAAAAGAACAGATAGGAGTTAGCCCTATATGGGTTCGGCTACCGGGACTACCCCTAAAATTCTGGTTAGAGGATATATTCCGCCACATTGGCAACACTCTCGGAACCTACCTTGATCACGATAGATCATATTTGGCTTCAGGCATGATGGCACATGCTAGGATTCTCGTTCACTTGGATACTTGGGGTGGTCTTTAGGAGCACATCACCCTATAGTGGAAAACCTTCTCCCGAAAGTAAACCCTATACTACGAAGGTGTCCCTTTCTAATGCAGACCTATACAAATATTGTCTGTTGAACAAGAAGAAAAGGGCTAGAGATAAGGGGAAGGATACATTGCAGAAAAACACACAAGCTCAAGGTAGCCCTCCAGGGGGGGAAGAGGTAGAAAATTTGGCACATTGTGAAGCATTACATATGCCCACAAAGGTGACCAGAAAGAAGCGGGGAAAGGCACCCATCAGAGCACCCTCTCCTCCTCTAACCAGAGAAAGGGAAACTGCTAAGGCTGCTTTCTCTACGGGTATGTCAACTGTAAAATCCTCCTCTATTTACTCTAATGTATCTCCGCGCTGCATTGAAACTAGTTATGAACAATTCTTTTCAGTTCAGTCCTTTTTTCCCACCTTCAACCCTCCCAAGGTTGTGGATTTCCCTATCAAACCCCCTTCCCCCACCATCTCCTGCACTCAGCCATCTTTCCCTAATAAACCTCCCCCAAATTCCTAATTACTTGTCCTCCCACTGCATTCCATCCCTCCACCTTTCAAATCCCCCACGAGAAGCCAGGTTTCGCATCAGGCCCTTGACTCTCTGGGTAATCGGCCTCAATCACCTCTCCCCCTCCTCAAAAGATGACTAGAGGCAGACCTCCTCCCTATCCAAAGCTAAGCTACAAACTGGGGAGATATTGTTTGCCGGAAGAAACATCATCCGATTGGGTACTTAGAGCATTGGATACCCAAGAGCGCCCTCGCTCCATGATAAATTTCTCTATTTCAATTGTTAAAGAGGGTTGGCTAGCCCTGCTAAAAAATTAAGCCATGAGGAAGAACCTGCTCTCAGCAAAATCATTGATAATGTTTTTTTTCTTTAAGAAAACCCTAGGCTGAGGGTGTGTCATTACCCACCTCCTTGAATCCTGCTACCTAGATGACATTCCATACCCAGATTGCATTAGGGTGGTCAGGGGGGTCTTGCGGTAGGGGTAAAAAATCAATCTATAAATATATACGTGTGGTGGGAGTTCCGGGCTACCTAAGAGCTGACATATATCCTAGAGCTTGATATTGAGCTCAAGGATTCATAATATTTATGGCCCCTGCCACAACAAGGAGGAATATTGGAGCAGACTCCTAGACTCACACATCCTTCAAAAGGAAAATCTTGTTCTGGGGGGGGATTTAAACTTCTCCATCGACTTTACGGAATCATGGGGACACAATGCCCAAAGGGATATCTTCTCAGATTTTTTCGAGGCCAATCTGAAGGATCATAATCTCATAGATATCCCCTCTCCAAAAATATTGCCCACTTGGAGAAACAACAGATCATGAGCAGACAGTCTCTTTAGAAGACTAGATAGATATCTCATTAAGGAGCATATGCTAACCTTGGGGCAGGGATATAGACAGTGGGTGGGCTCTGGCAGAATATTAAACCATAGGCCGATCTATTTGGAAATCAGAGGAGATATGAACAAACCAAAAGGTCTTTCCAAATTTAATGCAGCATGGTTGAGGGATGTTGAATATATCCAACTAGTAACAAATTACTGGAGGAATCATCCCCCAGCGGCAGAAAGGACTATATCAGAAGGATTTGCAAAAAACCTAAAAGAACTCAAAAGCCTCTCAAAGCAATGGGCTCATAATAAGAGATCGCAGGAAGACCATACTCTCAAACAAACTGAAGAAGCCATTGAGAAGTATGAAAATGACCATGAGGGGATCTTCTCCTCCCCTGAGCACAAAGAGCAGATAACCTCTCTCCTGGCTAAGAGAAACCATATTCTTAAGGACAGAGAAGAGAGTTGGAGATTGAGAAGAAGATCCATCTAGATTAAGGAAGGGGATGACAATACCAAGTTCTACCATAAATTTGCAAATGGGCACAAAGCTATCAATACTATTTGGCAACTATCAGATGAACAAGGAGAACCAGTGAACACCTTTCCTCGGTTGGCAGCTATGGCCTCTGCCCATTTCAGGAACATCTATATGTCACAACCAAATGCTATCCTCGGAGACATAATGAGGACAACCCAACTATTCCCAAGGTTTGTAGAACAAGAAGAAAGCGGGGAATTGATAAAGGAGGTCTCCCTGAGAGAACTGGAGGACACTCTCAAATGGTTTAAGCGAGGCAAAATTCCTGGTCTGGATGGCTGGAATGTGGAATTCTAACTGGCCTTCTTTGATACTCTGGGGGGGAGGACCTATTACAAGTTATAGAGGAATGCAGAGCCTTTGAAAGAATGTATGAGGCCTATAACTCAATCTTTATCACCCTTATTCCCAAATTGGACAATCCCACATCCTTCAATGATTTCCAGCCTATCTCTGTATGTAACTGTATCTACAAGATCATCTCCAAGATTATAGCAAATTGACTCCAACCAATCTTATCAAACCACGTCTCAACTGAACAATTTGCATTTTTACAGAATAGACAAATACATGAAGCAGTCAGAATGACACAAGAGATTCTACATTCTATCCAGACCCACAAGCTAAAGGGTATGGTCTTTAAAGTTGAACTCTCGAAAGCCTTTGATAGAGTCAACTGGCTATACATCAGAATGCTTTTAACGCACTTGGGTTTCCCATATGAATTCATAAGATGGATTATGAGTTGTATCACTAATGTAACATTCAACATTCTCGTAAATGGTGCAGCCTCTCCTTTCTTCCACTCTGAAAGAGACCTCAGGCAAGGATGCCCACTGTCCCCACTCCTCTTCTTACTCATCATGGAAGGTCTCATTCGTTTGATAAAGGAGGAACATCGAAGAGGCAGACTAAGGGGGATCCGCATCACTGAAGGATGCACATTAACACACTTGCTCTTTGTGGACTATGTGCTACTTTTCCTAAATGGGAGTATAGGAGATGTGACTGCACTCCTCAATTCCTTCACTATATTCTTAGCAGCCACTGGCATGTTGGTTAATAATGAAAAATCCTCTATAAAGGCTATAGGATGCACACCATAAGTGATTCAGTATGCCCTGAGAAGATTCCCCTATAACCTGCTGCCACTGGACAAGGGACTAAAATATTTGGGCTATAGATTAAAGCC
>APFE031578574.1:3760-19285 GCA_000404065.3 Pinus taeda
CCTGCAATCCATAGACATGATCCATATGTCTAAAAATAGACATAGTCTAAAAATAGACTTGCGCCAAAAATAGCCTGCAGGCCCACTTAGTGAAGGCGACTCTTTTCACTAAGCTCCATCATCTTGTTGCAATCTCAACATATCGTTTGCTTAGTTTCACATTGTATATGTGGAATACATCAAGGCCCTCCTACAATGAGTCACTTCTTGTTGACATCAGCTCATTATCCAAGAAGTTGACTTAGAAACAACCCTTTCAGTACGTTGAAGCTTGCATGCCTCAATGGCAAGTTTCTCACTTCCGGCGACAGGTTTACATCAATGGCCTTCGACCGAAAGATTTTATGTGGTGTTTGACATCGGATCATATATTCACACCATTTGAATTGTACTGTAGTACCTTGAGGGTCATTATCATTATCGATGATTCCTCTCGCGCCTGTTAACAGCTTACATCATTGGCTGGTAATCAGGTGATGTCTTTCCATGTTCGACTTCAGGAAACATCTTTTCACATGGATCGACTTGTACATTGGGCAAAGATTGAATGAGTTTGAAGACCCCGGATCTAGTTTCATCCATCTGGGATGCGATATATTCAGGAATATAAAGACATTAGATGTACATAGAAGCTGGACAGATGATCATCCAAGCTAAGGGATGATGACTCTACATACCAAGAATGACCAGTCTGCAACTGCAGATGATTATCTATCCTATGTACATGAAAATGAATTTATAAAGCTGAGCATGGGAATGCCTGCCTCAGCTAGATCATGAAAATAATATGATGATGATGTATTATATTGTATCTTATACAGGTCACCTTCCAGGTCGAATACCTCAGATCCTCATGATAAAGCATTTCACCCGACATCAAAAGATGACCTCATGCTTTAGGGGGAAACTGTTATAGACATATTTGGGCACTTCAACCTCAATCATATATGTTGATAAACCAAGGGCTCTTTAACCCCTAAAAGTGTTGTTTCATACCCTAAAGGATCATGGTTAACTGATTACATCATTTCCCAAAAGTTCCACCTGAAAAACCACTCATAACTGGCCAAAACTGGACCATACCAACTGCCCCACTATTAAGGTGTGATGCATATTGGCTCCTACACTAGCTAGGTGCGATGCATACTGAAGAGGCCTTCTATAGGGTGTGATGAGTGAGAATGGACAAATGGTTGAGACAGTTTGCTAAGTGGATGCTCATGGAATCTTCTAGAAACTTCTCCTATGACACTTGCCTCTCTAAATTCGCCTAGGGATGAGTAAGAGATCAATGAAATCTCCAAGTGGAACCAAGAACTATGAGTGGAATGACACTAATCAAAAACCTAGAGCTGACTCACACCCTTGCAGACTTCTATAAATGGATCCCTCATTTGAGAGATCTGCAGGCTGGAATTTTGTAATTTGTAAGGAAGTGCTGTTAGTTTTTCTTTGAGAGAGAACATTGTATTGTTGGATGATCTTGATTTTCATGAGGTGAAGAGGGATTTGATGCTGGGAGGATGATGCTGGATCAGACAACTAGGTTGTAATCCTCTCTTCTATTATTAATAAAGTTCTTTGAGTTTTCCTCCATACAATCGTGTATTTGTGAATCTTGTTATTTGTGAATGCAATTGTATGATCAATGTATTTATGATTCTACATTGTTTATGATATTATAGATCGAGATGCTTTGATGGTTTTTTGTTACTTTGTCTCTACAGGTATTCTCTAAGAGGGGCAAGTAGGAGAGGAGTTGCAAGCTCTATCAAGGGAAAGAGAAATCAAGCAAGGAGTCAAGCGGAAGATCTAGGTTGGTCCCTTTGCTTCTCCCTTATCTATAATACATAAAGGAAATCACAAAGTGCTTTGATTGTTTGTTTCTAAGATAGCTACCAATCTTAGTGGGACTAGTAGATTGAAAAGACACTAGTTTTCCCGGAAACAGGTTCAAAAACAAATAATTTCATGATGAAACTTGGAAGGTCATTCTCAAAAATCCAGGTATGGACACTTCAACTTTTAGGAAAGGGCTTCCAATCTTTGCACTTAAGAGCAAATGGAGTAGCATGTTATTAATTTTGCAAAAGTTTATTACATGCGAGGGAAGATTTGGTTCCATGTATGTATATCACATAAGAATATTAATGATTTTTCTTGAAGATGGAACCCTCAATCTCCCATTTTTCTTGTTGAATAGTTTGAGAAGAATGGCCACTAATGTTCAGAAGAAAATTGAAGCAATAGAAACCACTCTTTGTCACCATGGACTAGTAAACATTTTAGTTGAATATCACTTAAAGAGTGTAGGGGACACATGGGAGGAATTTTTGGTCAGAAACGTCTTCCAAGATGCTCCAGAATTGCCTGACGGAAGTCCTGCAAAAAGGAAGGAGAAGGAAGACCAGTCTCACCATTCAAAACACTCCTGAAACTTCAGTACAGAAAAACAATGAAGAAGAGCCCATCTTTGAAACATTAATAGAGATCAGAAAGCAGACAAAACAAAGAATAAAAATGAAAGAAAAGGTTGAGGAAATCCATAAGTATATTCCTGAACCTTCATCATCTAAGGAGGATGAACAACTGATTTCTGAGAGACTAGTCAAAATCAGAGATCAGCTCAAGAAAGAGAAGGAGAAGGGAAAAAGGAAATATGTTATAGAGGAAGAAATCATAGGCTCCCAAAGTTTGAGGAGAAGTTCTAGATTCAGGGACAAAGTGAAGAAAGAAAAATAAAAAGAGACCTAGTTCATAGATTTGGGGGAAGAAAATCCAACTCAGTCCCCTGACAATATTCCATATGAGCAAAGCCCACAGAACTCTCCTCAACAAAACTTTGCAAGCAGCCCAAGGAGAGCCTCTCCAGGCATTGATCCAACCCAACAACAGATTTATGACTACATAGAGTCATTGGAGAAAAAGAGTACATCAGTGGACCCAGGGGCTTCATCTAATCCTGAGCAGCCTGCCACATCACAAGAGACTTTAACTTGCTCAAACATGAAATCTATGAGTTAGAAGTTCTAAATAGGCACATCCAAAGAGAAAATGAAGCCTTAAAAGAATAGAACAAGTTGGATAAGATTATCCATGATAACACTATGCTTCACTTGGGTTTATGGCACAAGAAGAACAAAAAACTAATAAGGAAGAATAAGAAGCTAAATAGGGCACTCATTAACCTCAAATACAGATTCCTCGTGAGGAAGCCTAGAATGGCAGTTGGTGCAAAGAAAAGCAAGAAGAGGTTGGATGTTTTGGCTGAAGTCTCAGAACAAATGCAGTAGGAGGAGGGAGTTCACAATTTTGATTGCATGGGGACATGCAATAGTCTTGAAGTGGGGGTATGTTGAGTTCTAAAACTGCCTTTCCCTTAGCTACTTTTCTCATCCTTCCTTCTCTGTTTTTCCATGAAAAATGCATCCTTATCATCAGAAGCCATTACAAATTACCTCAAGGAGTATATTTTAGTGAGTTATAGGTATTACTATTATGTTTTCTATTTGAATAAGTTTTTGTCTTTTAGCTACTGAACATAGCCACATTCTGCAGCTAATCGGCTGTTCTGTAGCTACTTCCATGCTTTTGTAGGTTCCAGGTGTCAAGAGGGGAAATGGACTACATGGGTAGCTTGGAAAACATCAGGGCATGGATCGTATCCTATTTATCTGGCCTAGATCGACGAGGAAGAATCCGGTCAAAGGGAAGTCAAACATAGAAACCTATGGAAAACAAGACTATGTTTTGCAGACGTTTCTCAGTAATGGGATCTGAAGCAGTTTCCTGAGGCCACGAGCTTCATCTGCCACCTACGCAAATAGAATCCAACAGCCATTACCATAAGATTTATGTTTCCAAGCAACCAAGGACAATAATTTCGCATACTTGCCTGCCTATGTGTTTTGCTGTAGCTTATTTCTCTCTTTAAAACAATTGTATAATTTCCCTATAAATACCTGTGTGAAGAACGCAGAACAAGTTCAGTTTTGCTTATGTGTTAAGTTTGGATTTCCACTCTGTAGTTTGAAGAACTCATTCTCTGTTTTTATATAAAGATTGTGTTTCATGGATACCTGAAGCATTGTTGGAGTGTTGATTAAGTGCTTATAATCTGAGACCTTTGTAGAGGGCCCTTGCGTTGGTCAAGGTTACATTTTATTTCTATTTTGTCTTTCATAGTTAAATTGTAAATTCACTGTGTTTTTCCATGATGTTTATAACCATTTTCTAACTCTGTTCATAATGCAACTTGTGTCATCTTCTTACTAACTCAGACTAGTTTTATCTCAGCTAGTTTCTTATCAATAGCTTGAAGTTGATGTCAGTAGCATAGATTGATTTATTTCATTTGCTGTTCATTAGTCTTTAGATTTTGAATTAAACTATTCAATGCCATTTTGTTGTTAGTTTAGTAATTCATGTTGTAAGTGAATGTTTCCAAAAGCCCTTTCAGTTGATGGTTCATCTTAAAACTAAGTGGTGAAATATTTCATTTATGAATGAGTTTTATTTGCATTTTTATGTTTACTTTTTCTTAGAACAATGAAGTATGGAGTCCCTCAAAATGCTATCACACGGAGGTTTTTCTCCTAAAATTGTGTAGCAGAGTGACAAAGCACTTCATTTCGCTGTTATAGTAGATTAGTTGCAATTTCACTTTCAGTTTTAGTCTTTCATTTAATTTTGTTGCAATTTCATTTTCAGTTTTAGAACAATGAAGTATGGAGTCCCTCAAAACGCTATCACAAGGAGGTTGTTCTCCTAAAATTGTGTAGCAAAGTGACAAAGCATTTCATTTAGTTTCCATAATAGATTAATTGTAAATTCATTTTCAGTCATGCTTTCTTAGAACAATGAAGTATGGAGTTCCTCAAAATGTTTTCACAAGGAGGTTGTTCTCCCAAAATTGTGTAGCAGAGTGACAAAGCATTTCATTTAGTTTTCATTTTCAGTCTTAGCATTTTATTTAGCTTTGCTGCAATTTCATTTTCAGTTTTTCATTAAGTTTTGATTCTGCCATAGACTAATCAATAGTTATAATCTTGCTTTCAGTATTTCATTTCAGTTCTGTTTTCATAATAGATAGTTGCAATTTCACTTTTAAGTCCTTTTTTTTGGAACAAATAATAAGAGCAGGAAGGGAACTCTGTTTTCATTTTCTTGATTAAAACTTTACTTCCAAATCTGGCTTAAAACACTTTTAGCTCTCATTTCATTTCTTTATATTCTTAGAAGCATTAGATTCAAGATTTTTTTAAGTACATTGTAGAACATTAGGAATTAAAGGATCAAACCCCCAAAACAATAGAAAACTCAAAAACAGTGAGGTAAGAAGGGTCATCTAGCACATATAGTGCACTACACTTCATCAATTTGCGATACCCGAATTGATAATTTATGTAGAGAAATTTAGGACACTAAATTGACCAAACACATAGTAAGTCATGCAGTTCCATGGTAACTTCAAGATGCATTGGCTAGGCCCGTATATTATCAGGGATATCTCATATGGTGGTGTAGTTTAGCTCGCGAAACTTAATGGAGAATTATTCATTAAGCAAGTAAATGGGAGTAGGTTGAAACTCTACAGGGATGATTCTATCCCTGGCGCTGCATAATGACTATATGAATGTAGGATAATCTTAGTGTTATAGGTAGTTGGAAGGAAGCACATGACTATAAAGTACTCTGCCAGTGAAGGAATTTGTCAAAGAAAGAGGGCTGCGTGGTATTCAGGAGGATATCGCAGGTGGAGGAAGCTCCAACGAAGAAGGGGTAACTGAGCTACATGGAAGACTCTAACGTAGTTCGTCCATCATATGATCGTTGGGGTTGCTATAGTTGATTTGATAGGGAAGTTTCCATTAAAAGGAACGGGGGAAACACATTTAAGGAGTATATCTGAGCAAATCTGCTACTAAATTCACATTTATGAGGAGGATCTGGAGGGGATCAAAGGGTTTGAATTTGAAAAAGGATATAAATATGGCACTTTGCTCCACATTCAGACACTTTTCTTGTTAAGAACTCGAAGTGAGATTTTTTGGCTAAGTGTGAGATGAGTGTTTTGCTGCATGTTTGGTAGGAGTTGGGAGGAGATTGAGCGAGAGTTTCTTTGGAAAGGGATAGGATCAATTATGACTACTACACTACCAATACATGCTACTACACCTAGATCACCAAGAACAAAGCCCAATGCCACAAGAACAACAACCAAGAAGCGGAAGAAGCCCCAAAAGACTCCAGTTAGGCAATCATCGAGGATAATCCCCACGGAACAATGGAGTAAGGAGAAAATGGATAAGCTGAAGCAACTGATGGAGCCTGGAGATTGGGATGAGGAATAAGTGTCGTCAGAATAGAGGATATTAGCACAGATGAGGTGCAACTAATCTCTAAGTTTCCACCCTATATGTTGTCGCGGAAGCCAACCTCAAAGGTGACCAAGGACCGAGATGCCATCAAATTTAAGGTCTTTACACCCTTGTTACTAGAGGACGTACCAATTGAGGGAGACTTGCTGACAAGGGTGCCATAGTTGCTCATGGAGGACTAGGATTTGAATGATCAAAGCAAGTATCCCCGATTCGAGCCCAACAAGTATGTGAATGCTGTTTACTATGATGAAGCTGGAGTGACAAGGGTTGAGCAGATGAAATGGGTGGCAAGAATTCAATGTGCTGGGTTGTTGAATATTCTCTATGTTCCACACTTTGGGTGCAAAAACATAAATAAAATTTGTGTGTGCTAGCTATTGGAATTGGTACATGATGGGTGTTTGTGGCTCGAGACACTGATCCCAATTAATGATATGTTAATTTGAAGGAATATTGCGCTACCTTACCAAGGAGAGAACTCCATTAATGATGAAGCTATGTGTTTTTACACACACATTTTGGCTGGTAAGATAATAAGTGTCGAGTGGAAGAAGTGCCGACCCCAGTTGTATCTTTGGCTGCGTAGTGTAGTAAGGGGGTCTAGTTTAACTAGGATAGGTATTTATGTTAGGAGTTTTTAGAGGATTGTTGCAACGCACAAGAAGATGGGAAGCAATTCTAATACACATGGTTACTACTCTTAATTGCAGTAACAACATGGAGAATGCCAGATGAGTCACAATTCCCCACTGTGGACCCTGATGTGTGTGAGGCTGTGAAGTATGCCTCGAAATGGGCATCTAAGGAACCGAATTGGGCCACATAAAACAAATTGTTCTGGGTCTTATTTGAGATGGATTTGTGCATGGTGATCAACCAGAAGCCACAAATATCACCAAGTTTGTTTCAAGAATATTGTAGCATTGTCGATTTTAAAGCAGATTTCCACCATGTGTATATCCATGTGAAGAAAGATTTGGAGGTGGTATGGTATGAGCTACCATTCTTAGTTATTGAGGAGGACATCCTGCTCATAATAAGCAAATGGTATAGTAATTGACTCACTCCCACTATAGAGGATCCAAAGTAGGCAGGCAAAAGTAAGACACATCAAGCCACTGGAGGTGCGCAAACCGAAAATCCAACGACAAAGGAGAAGGTACCTTAGAAGGTCACAATTGACCTTACGAAGAACACTGCACAAGAACCAGAGCGTGAAGTTGAACAAGATGAACCAACCATTGAGGAGGGAGATCAGGGTGGTGATGACCCTTTTGTGGACATGGAGGATGCCAATTCTCCATTTATAATGAAAAGATGGAAGAAGCAAAGTGATGGAGGCGTGCGTAAGAAGTAGAAGTCTGACAGATCCACTAGTGCAGAGCCGATGGTACTCACTTAGTGGGACATCGATGAGATAGGTGACATAGTCCAGGATGTGATAGAGGACTTATGGGGAACAAATGATGACTAGTACAAAGTGATGTTAATAGAGGTCCAACAGGGCCTCAAGAAGCTGGAAATTTAGGCGAGCGTGATTCAAGCGAGCGTGACCAGGCGAGCATGGTTCAAGCGAGCATGTCAACGTTTAGTACCACTACCGAAATCACATCCAAGCTCTAAGCAGTGAAACTACCAAGGGGGCCTTTCCATTTTGTGACAACTGAAGAATAGGAGCACACGCAGTACTAGAAAAATATAAGTCTTAAACTTGCAGCGTTCCCCATTTAGGCATTGCATGATTTACACCAGGGAGTCTCTAACGAACTAAAGATACGGGAGAAATGAGTTCTGTTGGTCATAAAAGAAGTGAAAAATGACAACCAAAAGATGTTCGAAGAAAAGAATAAATTGGTACAGGATCACGACGAGGCAACTACACGTAGATAGCCATTGGAAGAGGCTATAACCCAAGTTTGCAGTGAGCTTCCAGAGCTCCAGATCCTGATAGTGGCAACCTTAGTAGAAAGCTTCAGAAAATGGAAACAATGGTCAAGGAGTCAAAAGAAGAGGTGGGTAAAGTTAGATTTGAGCTAGAGAAGTAGGTTAAAGAACTCCAAATGAAGCTAAAGCCTACAACACCACCTAAAGTTCGAGAGTAGTGCAAAGCTGCCATAAAAGTTGATGTGGAAAGGATAGCTATTGCATTCAAGGATTGTGGTTAAATTTTTGAGGATACTATGGAAATATGGGCCTCGCTTCAGGAGGACCCACATGTGCATAAGATCTAGGAGAAAATAAGAGACAAGCAACTACAGCTTGATGAGCTCAAAGCCACGACGCAGACCTTAGCACCTATGCAATGGTTTTCCCATGTTCAAGAAGGAACGCTTCTGTAAGGACAGATTGAGGAGTTATGGAGGAAAGAACAGATAATCTCCATTCAGATGCAACCTTGCGCAGATGAGGTTTGCTAGCTCTCACAAAAAGTAGAGAGAAAGTTGAAGAGCATGCAAAAAACATAACGAGATAGTATGGGGTACATAGGGAGGTACCTAAGGGAATAATGTAATAACGGGATGGGTCATAGTTATATGGTAAGCCCATGGTATTAGAGATATGGTACTGAGAGAACCATGGTAATAACCCATGGTATTGTTTGTATGAATCATATATAGAGGCTAGAGACTCCCCATTGAAAGATGTCAAGGATTATTGTATCAAAAAACATATGGCTTGTGGATTGTTCTCCTTCCTTAAGGAGTTTTGATATTAATAAAGATTTGAAGTTTATATATTCATATCTTGTTATTTCTGGGTATATTTGTATTCTTATATTTGTAGGTCATATCTATATTTCTGGGTTAGATCTATAACAAGTGGCATAAGAGCACTGTCTTGGGCAAAGCAAAGATAATAATATATATATAAGTATATATATATTTATATATATATATATATATATATATTAGATATATATATATAAATATATATTATATATAATATATATATATATATATATATATATATATATAGTATTGCAGATATTTTTAGGGCAGCGAGTTTTCATATTCAGATCTGCAACTTCTAATGCAAAATTTGAAGAAACAAATTATACATCTAGATTCTTTGCAAAAAAATACCCAATTTAAAAAAAAAATCGGCTGAATTGGAGTCTGGATGAAGGAGATATCGCTGATTTAAAAATCAGTTGTGTTGTAAAAATTTGTGACGAAAATTCATGGACAGCGGATCTCTAGTTAATTTTATATCATATTTGTGGGGGATTTTGAGAAAATAATTGCATATCTGAGATCCTCATGAAAAATTATCCAATTTTAAAAAAACAATTGGTCGAATCAGAGTTCGGATGAGGGAGATATCACTGATTTAAACTCAGTTCTTTTTTTTTTTTTTCAGAATTTTTGTGACGGCAGGAGAGTTGTAGTGCGAATCTAAAATTCTAGAGTGCCTAGATCGGAATTTCTATCACATGGGAAGATGCAGAATGACTGTTCCATTTCCGAAAATAGGTCATAATAAGGATTCTAGCAATATTGACCGAACTGTGGCCATTTTAAATTTTCGCCAAGTAGGTGATTTTTTTCAAAACCCTCTTCATGGCTTCTAGCAATATGTTTTTTACAGGGAAAAATGATGGGCCGACTATTGAAAAATTTATGTAAGATCAGAAGGTTGACTTCCGAGGGTGTTGGAAGGACAAAATAGGGTATTATTTGAAAGATGAGGCCATTATATGGTGGAAATCACTTGACTGTGAGAGTATGAAGTTATGTCATGCTAACGAAATTGAAAAACTATTTTTAGACAAATGGTCTCATACTGGAAAGAAGGAAACTAAGAAACCTAGCAAGGATTTTATTTTTATAGGAAAAAATGATGGTCCTACTATTAAATAATTCATAAAATGGGCAAAGCGAGAAGTTGGGAAATTTTGACAACCTTTGGCATGGTTTAAGTTTAGAGGTGAGGCTGCCATATTGTGGAAATCACCTGACTGCTAGAAGCATTTAAGCCTTCCTGATTTGAAAAAATCCTTTTAAACAAATGGTCGCATGCTAGAAAACAAGAGAATGAGACATGTAAGGGGTTATTTTATGATGGTATCCCCTTATTACAGGTTCATGGATGTATTCAAAAAGAGTAAATAATTGTGTCTATCAATCCTAGTTGCAAGTATAATTTTATTAATGTTCATTTGGCTAAAAAATTGCGAGTCCTAGCCAAACAAATGGATCACACACAGGTTAATAGTGAATAGGGTGCAAGTTTATAAATATTTGAATATTCCTATGGATAAATATGTATTGCATTCTGATTTTTATGCTTCAGATATGGCTACTTTGGATATTGTTTTGGGATACCCTTGAATGGAATCTGTTGGTACTATCAATATTAATGTGTAGAAGGAATTTCTGAAGCTCTGGTATAAAAAGAAGAAAATTACATTACAAGATATTTCCATCAATAAACAGGTAGAGTCCAAGGAGGTTGAAGTAGAAGATGTTGCAGGTACTGACACATTAAATGAGGAATCCACAGTTGAAGTAATACTGGAAGATACGCAACAACCACAGGTGCCACAATAGGTACCAGATACCAATTAGGCTCCATTAGGTGGTGAATTAAATAAAGATACACTATTAGTTAAAACTTTAGCATATCACCACCCACATCACCCAGCAAGAAAATAACCAACAAGATGGCAACAAATTAGCCACAAGCATAATAACCCCCGCACGACAAATAGAACAATGCGAAGATCCAACCACAACAAATCAACACATAGGAACCACCAAGATCAACTCCCATCTCAAGCAAGCGAGGCACCGCTAGATCGAGTAATCACCTATTTCTGGGATGGCTAGATGCACGAGCATGGTAAAAGTGGACTACTCTTTTGAGTAGATATTATTATTTGTTTGGGGATGAAACATGTTTAAGGGGGGTGGAATGTAGTATACCTAGGGGGAATAGTATGGGGTACAGAGGGAGGTACCTAAGGGAATAATGTAATAATGGGATGGGTCATAGTTATATGGTAAGCCCATGGTATTAGATATATGGTATTGAAAGAACCATGGTATGACCCATGGTATTGTTTGTATGAATCATATATAGAGGCTAGAGACTCCCCATTGAGAGATGTCAAGGATTATTGTATGAACAAGCATATGGCTTGTGGAGTGTTCTCCTTACTTAAGGAGTGATTGTATGGTGTTACCCTACCTTAAGGGTTTTGATATTAATAAATATTTGAAAGTTTATATATTCATATCTTATTCTGGGTATATTTGTATTCTCATATATTTGTAGGTCAGATCTATATTTATGGGTTAGATCTATTATATTTCTGGGTTAGATATATTACAAATGGTTTTCCCATGTTCAGGAAGGAACGCTTCTGTAAGGACAAATTGAGGAGTTATGGGGGAAACAACAAATAATCTCCATTCAAATGCAACCTTGGGTAGATGAGGCTTGCTAGTTCTCGCAGAAAGTAGAGAGAAAGTTGAAGAGCATGCAACAAACATAACGAACAATCCGTCTAGCAACATAAGGGTTGACAACAAGGAAGCTCGTGGAAGAAGTTTATTAGGCTGTAGTGCAATGCACAGAGACACTTCATCCATTGAAGTCTACATCCAATGGCCTCAAAGCAAATATTGAGGACGTACCAGCTGAGTGTCTCAAGGACGAGTCATATCTTTGTGTTTGGGGCCTGTTGGGTAGGGGTCCCCAAGGTCCAAGTTTTGTCTAAGTCATGTAAAGACTTTGCATTTTGAGGAGTGGAGCACGATTAACGCAAATTTCTAAGAGTCAAAGGGGCTTTAGGGTAGGTCAAATTCCTTTATTTTGTAAAGGGATGGGATTATTTAGAAAATTTTGAGCTCCGCCCATGGTTTTTGGATCATGGTATTGTAAGGGGAAAGGATATATAAAGGGTTGTCTTAGTGAGTCAATGGAAACAATTCAAGTGATGAATGTAATATTGTAAATATGTTTGGATATCCTTTTGTGTTCGAGCGAAGGGGAAGGCTCCTGCAGATATGTGCGCAAAGACCTTGGTAAGTCTGCAACTGTTTGGGTAGGCCCCTGCAGCTGTGTGTGCAGGGTCAAAAAGATTGTATCTGTGAAGACTTGAGTTAATAAAGAAGATTTGAGACAAATCTATGTATTTTATTATGTGTGCATAATTTTTGTGTTTTTGCTTGACTATGGTTTGCTTTTGTATATTCCTGATGTAATTGCATCTCGAAGGTTCAAATACTGTTTTATATGATGAATAATGCATGTTAGACTAGTTACACACAACTCATGAAACTGTTAAGTAGGAAAACATTCTACGACTATAACAATAAGGTTAATAGTTTGCAAAGGTTGAATTAAACCCTAAAATGAAAGAAACCTTACAACCACACTGCATAACCCCTATGGATGTAGAAACCTGGTTCTAGCGTCACCTAATATTGCCTTAGGGGAGACTGTAGTCTGTGCTACGCAGATCGTTTCCAAAAGGGCCGGTAGTATGGGGTTTTGTTGGTTAGTGCAGATAACAATGAACCTAGATCTAAGCCCCTCAAGCCAACATCAGCCTCCTGACATCATCATCTGTATGGTTGACATCAACATCCGTATTGCTGATTTCAGCATGCCAAGTATCACTTGTGGGTCCTGCCTGCAAAAATTTTAGTTGTTTCCAAAAAACTTCAATGGCCATAACTTCTTCTTACAATGTCAGATCAATGTGGTGTTCACACCGTTGGATTTAGAATGACGAGCACTTTGATTTGAGACTATTTTTGTTGCATTTTGAGGATTTTGAAATTTTTTCCTTTTAGGATCCTCCTGGATCATTCCTCCCCACTAATGAGATTTTGGGCTGCCAAAAGCCTTATTAGTCAATTGGAAAGTGAGGTAATTTATCCCTCACTTTATCCTTTTTAATTCAATGGGCCTTACTTGGGTGCATTCCTGTGAAATGAATATGAAGGTACTCCACATATCCTCGTCATGAAGTCCTAGTTCTCCTGTGAAGAATGATATCTTCAGATAGCTTGTCCAAGTATTCAGGTTCAAAATCGTCCACTGTAGGAACCTGCCCAACCTCTTCAGTGTCTATGATCAAAGGAGTCTCATAAATCTTCATGTTTTCAATGTTCACGACTGATTATATCTGCATGTATGCTAGAAAATCAAGATGAAAAACATTGTCTCCAATTTTCTCTAATATGGTGAAATGATCATATCGGATTGATCTCAACTTATTTCCTTACCCTTTCAGAATGTAGCAAGAGTGAGTTAGCAAATTTCATAATGTAAATTTCATGGTTAAAAATGACACCTTTCTTGTGGTGATTTGGAGCCACACCTTGTCTCCAACTTGAAATTGGTGATCAACCCAGTGCTTGTCATGTCAAGTCTTGTATTGAGCTTGAATTTTCTCCAATTTCTCTTGCACTGCCTCGTGAATCATTTTAATTCTCTAGAAGAATTTCCATGCCTTGTCGCTTTCATCTGGCTCACTTGAATATTCATATCTCCTAATGACCATGTCTAAGGGATCCTTTGGAAAATATCCAAAGCATGTATCGAATGGTGAGCTCTAAGTGGATGAATGCACAACCCTATTGTATGCATGTTGTACATAAGGAAGCTGCTCATCCCACAACTTGGGATGCTTGCCATAATAGATTCAGAGTAAATGTATCACTGTACGGTTGACAACCTTTGTTTTCCCGTTGGTCTATGGTTGAAATGCTGTACTCATCTTCAGCTTGGTTTTCATAATTCTCTATAAACTCGTACAAAAATCTCCAAGGAAACAAGAGTCTTGACCAGACACAATGGATGTGGGTAACCCAAAGTGGACCCATACAAATTGGAAGAAGAGACGAGCATTCTGCTCTGTAGTGATCTTCTTTTTACAAGGCAATGACATATAAATGGTCATGACCTCTCCTAGACAAAGGAAAATCGCCAACAAAATCCATTGACACACTTTCCCATGGACGACTTGGAATAGGGAGTGGTGTGTAGAGCCTTAATTTTCTATTAGTTAGCTTGCAAAATGAACACAACACACATCCCTTTACATATATTATTACAATGTTTTTCATGTGAGGCCAATAACAAAACCTCTGCAAATGACATAAATTTTTCGCAATACCAAAATGACCCGACACGAGAGATATGATTGTGAGAATAATTTCGGCAAAATCACATAGAGAATCATTTGTCAACGCGTTCGAACCAACTAGTTTGGTTCATCATTAGGACAAGTTGAGGAACAAATCTGAGCGATTAGTTAAATATGGAATGCAAGTCCTTCCAACAGCTATATCTGACCAGGCAATGGTTAAAGAGACTCTTAACGACTAGATTTGATCCCGGGCCTAGGTGGGAAGGGTCAAGGTTTGTTAAATAAATTATTCAAAAAATATTATAATGATAATATACCAATAATTAAAATCCTTAATCATAGGGTAAATCATAGTTTAATTTTATATTATTATTCCAATTATTAACTTCTCAATTAAATATTATTATTATTATTATTAATCTTAAATAAAAGTCTAGGGCAATTTTTTTTCTTTTTTCTTTTAAATAATATTATTAATAAGATTAACCTAGGGTAAATTTACTAATTAATAATTTAAGAAATTTTATTAAAGGATTACATGTATTCTTTGATTGGTGGGTATATAAAGTTTTCTAGGGTGGTTGTTATCGGGAAATCTAGTGTCTATGCAGAGCTACTAGTCCCACTAAGACGGGTAGCTATCTTAGAAACAAACAGATTAAAGTTACTTTCGCTTTCCTTTATGATAAGTAGATAGGAGAGGAGCAAAGAATACCAACCTCGATCTTTCACTTGGTTCTCTGCTTGTTCCTTCTCCCCTTTGACAGATCTTTGCCGCTCCTCCCTTGACCACTACGCTTCAAAGAGTACCTGTAAAGTCAAAGCAGCATAATACATTCAAATTGTAGAGATCTACAATTGTAAACAATATATGACCAGATATATATTGACCACACAAATGCATATATTAGCAAACATACAATAATGTGGAGGAAAACTTGAATAACTTTATTGATATAGAGATTAGAAGAGAGGATTACAACCCATTGATCTGACCTAGCATCATCCTCCCAGCATGAAAGCCCTTCTTCACCTCAT
>APFE031578580.1:6663-53564 GCA_000404065.3 Pinus taeda
GTTCAAAAGAATCATCTAGAATCACAAATTTTGGGGCAAAAGGAGGCTGGCATACAAACAAGAAGAACAATTGCAGAAGCTTCAAGCTATTTGGCATTACTCTCCTCCACTGAAACACAAAATGTAAGAGAAGCTTGCAAAGATGAATGCTGGGTTAAGGCAATGGATGAAGAACTTGAACAAATCGAAAAGAACAACACTTGGGAGTTGGTTCCTAGACCAAAAGATAAGAATGTCATAGGAACAAAATGGATCTTTAAGAATAAATTGAATGAAAATGGGGAATTTATTAGAAACAAGGCCAGACTTGTTTGAAAAGGGTATGCTCAACAATAAGGAATAGATTTTGAAGAAACTTTGGCTCCTGTTGCTAGACTTGAGGCCATCTAAATGTTCCTTGCTCTCTCAATCTTTCAGAAGTTCATAGTATTTCAAATGGACGTGAAATCAGCCTTTCTAAATGGAGACTTAGAAGAAGAAGTGTACATTGAGCAACCAGATGGTTTCATTCTTAGGAATGATCCAAATCTTGTATGCTTCTAAAAAAGGCTCTCTATGGTCTTAAACAAGCTCCAAGGGCTTGGTACTATCATTTGGACATTTATCTTCATCAACAAGGTTTTTCAAAAGGATCAGCAGATAGCAATCTTTATATAAAAATTGAAAATGACAAATTGATAATACTTGTTGTGTATGTATATGACATTATCTTTGGCATCAATGAAGAAGCTATGAGTCAAAACTTTGCCTTGGTGATGCAAAAAGAATTCGAAATGTCTTTGCTTGGAGAACTGACATACTTTCTTGGATTGCAAATCCAACAAAATGAAGATGGTATCTTCTTGTCTCAAACCAAGTACCTCAAGCAGATTCTGAAGAAGTATAGCATGGAAGATTCAAAACCAGTATGTACCCCTATGGTTACAGGATGTAGTCTCAGTGCAAATGATGAATCAGCAGCAGTGCATCAACCAACCTATAGATCCATGATTGGAAGTCTACTTTATATGACAGGTACCCGACCAAACATCATGCATGCAGTGGGAATAGTTGGAAGATTTCATTCAAATCCTAACGAAACTCATCTTCAGGCAGTAAAGAGAATTTTCAAGTATCTTCAAGGAACTCAAAACTTTGGCTTATGGTATCCTAGAGATACAGATCTCACTCTTCATGCTTATACAGATGCAGATTGGGCTGGAAGCATGGATGACAGAAAAAACACAAGTGGTGGTGCATTCTTTATGGGTTCCAGATTAGTATCTTGGTTCAACAAGAAACAGAGTTCGATTGCTTTATCTACAACTGAAGCGGAATATGTGGCAGCTGCATCTTGCTGCACTCAACTCCTTTGGATTATGCAAACCTTGCAGGATTTTCAAATCACTTGTACACCACCTATCTCCATCTTATGTGATAATACAAGTGCAATCAGCATTTCAAATAACCCAGTCATGCATTCAAATACCAAGCACATACCGATCAAGTATCACTTTCTCCGGGAACAAGTGTTGGAAAAAAAGGTCAAATTGGAGTATGTTCCTTCTAAGGAACAAGTTGTTGATATTCTCACCAAACCACTACCCAGGGAAACTTTTGAATATCTTAGACAGAAGCTGGGAGTAGTTGATGCATCATCTTGTTGTTAAACTTGTCTGTTTCGAAGAAAAAGGAGTGTACGCGAGTTTCCTGAGGAGGATCCGTGTATAGACGTCAGTTGGTGCAGAGAAAGTCGCATTTATGGAGGTTTGATGGATATCAGAAGGGACAGGTTCTGGTTGGAATTTGCTTGATATGGGTCTGAAAGAGACCATCTGGCACTGGTTCAGGGGGATCAGATAAACTTCTAATGATGCATTGTTGGCATTGTCTTAGAAGCTTGTGGTTCTTGTTCACAGTTGTTGTTGATGGAACAAGTGCAGAGGGAGAACAAAAGGAAATCATGGTTGCTGATCTGAATGGTGATTGACAGATGTTGATGCTTGGTGACTTTCATAAGTCTTGCTTTACATATTTCGTCTCTATGTCATGTATTTTTTTTATGGTGTCAAGGTCATGTAACGGCCTATTTTGGTTTCCCCGCTATGCCTGGGATGAAGATGTAATGTACTTGGTTGTCATATGTAATTTTCTGATGTATCCCCACTTGGTTGGGTGGATGATCCCCACTTGGGTGGGTGGATGTATGTATTGAATCTTTTGTTGATAGGAAGGTCTTTTATGATGTATATGTCATAGTTCGTCTTGAAGAACATCTTTTGCAGATCTAGCTGCTTTTGTTTATTGCTGCTGTGTTCTGGGTTCAGTGTTTGGTGTGTCGTTTCTGGTACTGTGTTTTGGGTACAGCTGTTAGAGAAGTACCTACTTGATTCAGATCTAATTGGTGAAAAGGAGATTGGTTGATTGATTGATGTTTATGGATCTAGTCTGAAAATTTATGAAACGTGGTCCCTGGAAGAAAGAGAAGGCTGTAGCCTTCTGTAGGTGGTAAAGGAAAATTGTCTTTTTGACAGGCCTTGTTAAGATTTTGAAAGTCAATACAAATTCTAATATCTCCATTTTTCTTTCTAACAGGTACCATATTGGAGACCCATTTAAAATGTCTGACGGGAAAGATTATCTTAGCTTTCAACAGCTTATTGAGTTCAGTTTTTATCTGATTTTCTAAGTTGGGATGGATCTTTCTCAATTTTTGTTGGACAGGTTTTTCATTATCAGTCATTGGAATAGTATGTTGGATGATAGAAGTGTCGTATGTTTTGAGTTCATCATAGTTCCAAGCAAAAACATTTTTTTATTGTCTCAAAAGACGAATATATGCTAGTTTTTTTCAGGGGCTAGGCTAAGGCCTAGACTTATGTTTTGGGGTTTGGCATCGGTTCCTAGGTTTACTAATTCGTAATTCAAAGTTGAACTTTGGAGCTTTGAATTGGTAGACCTTTTAAACCGATCTTTCAAATCGTACAGGTCTTCTAACTTGACCACTGATTTAGGTATAGCATTATTAGTGCTATTTTGTTGTAATTGTCGATCATGTTGGTCTTCATCAATTATTTGGTTGGAGTAGGATCCTTCATAAGTAAGGAAATTTACAATATCAGGATCGTCGTTGAATATTCTCCAATTTGTGATGTTGTCAGGAATAGATGGTCTAAAGATTAATTCTATTGAGAATCTATCTGGACTAAAATCTTCAGAAGGAATGAGCTCAGAAGCTACGTTAGATAAAAGGTCAACACTTGCATTCTGGAGCCTGGGAATTGATGAAATACTGAATGCTATATAATGCTCAGACAGATCTTGAACTAAAGATTGATGGTGTTTTAAATGACCTGATAAGCAATGTATAGTATTCCATACCTATCTGACTACAATTTCAGAGTCTCCGAAGACTTGGAGGTACTTTATGTTTAACCCAATTGCTTTGTACAACCCTTGGACTAAAGCCTCATATTCTGCTATATTTTTTGTACAAAAAAATTCGAGCCTGCATGTTAACATGATTTTATCTCCTTCTGGACTAATTAGCACGCATCCTGCTCCTGCTCCTTCGTTAGATTTAGAACGATCAAAAAATAATTTCCAAAACAAAGATTTATTTACAGGTCTATCTAAAAAATTGATACATTTTGAACTATCTGTTTGAGAAAAAATTTCGACTTGGGATAAAACAGAATGTTCTAAATAGGGTGAAGTATGAGCATTAAAATTGCTGAGAAAAGAATCCACTGAGTAATTGCCAATTATGCTACTATTATATGCTACTGGTTCATTTTCCCCCTCTAATTTCGTTACTATGTACTTCTGATGTAATTCGCGTTCAACTTTTATTTGATTTGGCTTACCATTGTAAGGCAGCCACATGTGCGACCAGTCAGTTGCGAAGTATCCATGCAATTTTTCTGACCAATCCCTACTAAGAATTAAGCCATAAAATTCAGGGATATCAGCGACTAAAATGTCAATAACTTGACATACCTTTGGGTTGGATGACAGCCTTTTGGTTACTTGATTTATTTCGCCAATGACTTCGTCTTGAGATCGATCTAGCTGAACAATGCGAATAGCGGATTTCTGTGGTTGAACGTTTAATTTGGTGCATATGGACTTTGGTAAAATATTCGATGATGCACCTAAATCCACTAAACAATTATGTACATTTTTGTTAAAAATTTCATAAGGAGAAAAGGGGGAGTATGAGATCTCGATCTTCCTCCAATTAAAGAAATATCGTTTGGATCAATCTTGTTAGTCGTATTAGTTGGAGGTCTTCCCATGTTCTGGGAAGCCTGAGAAATTAAAGCGGCAGGCAAAGGTGCAACTGGCACAGCATGTAATTCTTTCATCATTATCTTTTGTTGATGCTTTAGCTTGCTCAATTCGTACAGAGTGATGTTGGCCCTAGTCTTTTTCATGTCTTCTATGATATTGTACTCCATTTCATCCGAAACTATTAGTGTTTTAGATGGAGTAGGTGAATCTGTTTGGACTGGGCTAGTTTGAGTCGCTTTAGATGTTGTTTTCTTTGTTGCGACTTTATCCTTTGTTGTAGAGCTTGCGCTTTTTGGTTTTGGGATAGTTTGGGGAGGATCAAGCTGATTTCTACTTCGTGTGTTAACTGGGAATACTTCTTGATCTTCTTCTTGTGGGAGGATGAAATCCCACATTCCTTGTAATTCTACAACTTCTTCATCATGGTTTTCCCTTCAGTGGAAATTTCCTCTTCCTCTTCCTCGGATTCAGCACTTGTAATGGCATTGGGTGGCCTTGAATCCATGGACGGGCCTCTTTTAAAAGTTCTGTAGGGCCTTTTTGAAGAAGTTTCTACTACTTGTTTTTTTATGTCGACCATTTCATTGGACATGGTCTTCAAAACTTTTTGCAATCCCTCCAAATCGAATGGATCTTTTGCTTGTTTCTTATTGGACTCTTCTTTGAAGGTGACCTTTTTAGATTTCCATTCCTCTATCGCGAACTTCTTCTCTAGAGCTATTATAAGTTTCTCTACTGCTATGGCTTCTTTCATGTTTTTGGCTAAGGTTATTTTATTAGCCCTGTCCACGAAGATTGCTATGTTTGATGGTAAAGCAATGATATACCATTCACATCGCACATCCTCGTTGGGCTGAGAAGCAGTAGGAATTTTGTTTAGAATTTTATTGAAATGTAGATTGAAGTCTTTAATCGACTCTCTAGATTTGGCCCTAAGGTTGGATAGGTCGTTGATTAACGTTGCCGTAGACCTGTCGTCACCAAACTTATTTAGGAATTGGTCTTGGAAGATGTCCCAACTAGTAATAGACCTAGAGGGTAATGAGAAATACCACGATCCGGTTGTTCCTTGTAGAGTATAAGGAAACAGTCGAACAATAGCATCTTCATTAGTGACCCCATTCAGATTAATGGATAGCATAAATTTGTTTATGTGCTCTTCTGCTAGCATGCCTGCCTCGGGATTGAACTTAGGCAACCATTTCTCAGGATGTGCTGGTATTTGACTCAAGGGTGCAGGCATTAAGACTGCCCAAAGGTTATTCCATGGAGACTGGGCCATTGCTGAACTACTAACAGGGGGGAGTGTAGAAGATGATCCCTGTGGTTGGGAAGATGAGGATATTATGATCGCAGATGATTGAGGGGGAGTTGTAGGGATTCCACTAGGTGGATTGATAATGGTCTGGAGTGGAGGAGTGAATGGTTGACTTCGCGGTGAAGAGGTTGAGATGGATGTTGTTGATGAAAGAGTCTCGCTGTCAAACCCTTTAGGTGATTTTATTATTCTTTTCCTTTTGGGAAGAGGTAATTCGATTGGTCGAACACCAAAATTTTCACTCTTTAATCTAGTTAGGGGATGAGCAAGATTATACTGCGAAGTCACACTGCCCTGAGATTTATCAGAGCTTTGAGGGGAAATAGAAAATCGTTGAAGTTTGTGAATCAGAGATTCGACTTTAGGAGGTTCTATAATAGATTGTTCCAAAATTTCAGGGTTTGTAGCAGCGGTTGATGCTCTGGCGACTTCTAACTCTAGATTTAAGTGTAATGGAGAAGTCGGGGGAGATGGTGAGGGCGATTTACTCTCAGAATGGTATTTTGATTTGAATTTACTTGCCATTCATAGTTCAGGCCCTCCTTCTAGCGCCAAATATGTTGAAGGCCCTGAAAATCGGGTCTACAACAAGGGGGATACCCGCCCGGTCTAGACCTTGGTTGGCAGCTCCTTATCCATTTGGTATAGCGGGTTCAACTTGGGATATGGGACCAGTTTCCCAATTCAGTGTGTGTGTGTGAGAAAGATGGGTATTTATGTTCTAAATGGAATACTTCTATTCTAATTCTAATCTAATGCTATGTTGTTGTATTCTAATAAACAGAAAAACATAAAATTCTATGCTAACCCGGGTGATGTGAATCTTTCTTCTATGCGATCTAAAAAGATTTCAAACAATAACTGGTAATAAAGATCATTTAGCTATTATAAGAAAAGAATTCAATAAAGATGAACTACTTCGTATAAGAAGTTAGACGAAACAATTGTGAAAAACCTATTGCATAAATGAGCTATTCATACACTAAGCATAAATAAATAGCTATCATTGTACAAAAGTGCCAAATGATAAATCAGGCATCCATGCTGCAATATATAAACAACTGAAAACTGAATATCACTTTAACGCATAAGCAGAAATGGTTAAGAGATAAAAGTACCATTTATATCTAGTCCTACTCATGAGCTTCAAGCAACAATTGATTTATCTCTCCTTGATTTAACATCCACTAAGAGTACAGAAGTGCAACATCAGTAGCAGATATCAAATGCAAATATCAAATAAACCCTGTTCCATTCATTCATCAAAACCTCCTTTGAGGGTGAAAAAGTGCATGTTCTGAGGACAAGTTTTTGATAAATTTTTGGACCCCTCTCTAAATGCATGAGAAGGGTTTAAATACTACTAACTAAATAACTTATTTACAGAAATTCAGGATTCAGTTTGAATGACCGTCCTTTTTCTAAGTAAAACTATTTCTAAAATTAAATCTAATATCTAACTATTTCTAAATTTGCTCCTTAACGTCACAAACATTCAGTATTTTCCTGAGTAGAGTCGGTTGACTGTCTTCCATCTTTGGTTGAGTTAAGCAAATAGAATCGACAAGAGTTGGCACTTATCTTCTCAGCAAAATTGATGATATATTTGAGAGTCATCCAATGACTATGTGGCTTTACCATGCATGTCTGGTAATAATCCCATTTTAACTTAGCTAACCCTTGGATTACTTCTGCTTTAGCTTTCTGTTTCCAGTTTGTTTCTATCACTGCTTCCTTGCAATTTTCGGGGCTTGCAGGTGACTGAGTAATTAGAAGCCTTCCTTTTCGAGCAAGTTTTCTTAGCGATGCGCGATTAGCGCTAAGTGCTAATCACGCATAGGAAACTGCCTTTGTTTCTTGATCCGGGCTTCCCTAATGCGTTTTTCGCCTCTTGCGCCTTTTTCTCTTATCAGGTATAAAGCTGAAAAATTGTAAAAATAGTGATTCCGTGAGCTCTTGACCCTGAGCATTAAACTGTTTGTTTCTGGTATCTGCATCGTTTAGTACCCATTCAATCGTAGCTGGATATGAGAAATCTGTGATGGATGCCTCAGAAGAGTTCTGCAGCTCTTTCTCTCCCTTAAGTGGATTAGGTGTGCCTTTTGAAATGGACATTGGAGTACTATCTTTCCTCCTCATAGTTTCCTGCATGCTGCCCTGTATAATGCTTCGTCCTTTGTTCCTGCAGTTTACAATTGAGGTGGAAGTAATGATAAAAATAACGAAAAGAAAACTTTAAATGCCGAAGATATGCAAAACACGCCACCTTACGTGAACTAGTTCTTCGAAAAACACGACACCATACTTCATTAACAACTGGAAACAACTCATTAATTCGCATTAAAGCGCATGACCAGTTTTTGGCCTAAAATGTTTTCTCGAATAATGAGCCAGAACCAACTATGATGGAGAGGTTTTGCGATTTTGCTTTGCAATATCGCAGATCGTTGTATCGCATTACCGCAATTGCATCGTGCTGTTCTATCACAAGGTTGCTTGGTCGCAATATCACAAGATCACAGATCGCAAGATCGCGGATCGCTTAATCGTTATAATCATTATGTGTAATTCATGTGATTTTTGCGATGTGCGATATGCGATATCGCATATCGGCGATTTTAAGGTTTTTTTATGTGAGTGCTTCTTAATGCATGTGATGCGATGCGATGGAGTTTCGCGTCACAATCTCGCGTTTTTTATCATTTTGGCTTATTTAGAAGGTATCCTATCATTCTTTGTGCAATGGGATCTCTCTTAAGGAGTGAATTTACTTTCTTCATTATGAAACTTAGGTTTTTAGGATTCTCCAAATGTATTTCCCTAAGTCCATGATGTTGTAAGTTTCATCTAAAAAGAAATATAACACTAATTGATTTTTTTTAATTTTTTACTAAGGGTCCCCACTTATTTAGTATTAGTAATAACACTTCATAAGGAGGGGGGTTTTTGGTGGCCACAACACACAGCAGCAACAAAACTTCCTGCTGCTACTCCAACAATGTTTGCTAGTGTACCATCTGTCCCAACTAGCTCTCAACCGCTAGATGGAGTTCATCCAAGGACTATTTCGACAGTATGGTCTGTTCCCGTTTGTTCGTCCGAAATAATATCTGGAATCTCTTATGTTGAGTCTCAACGAATTGATCATTTGCAATAGTATCAATTTGGGCAATGTGATCCCCAAAGGTAAATCATTCCTTTGAGCACTGGATTGCCACCATATGGGGGGTAGTATGCCCTTTCATTGTTTCCTCCGAGAGAACAACCATATGGGAGTACACAACAAAATTCGGGTCATGTTGGAATACATCCAACGGTTGGGTGCTAATACTACCTCAACAACCAAGAGTTGTATACTCAATGCAACAAAGCCTACCTGTGTCGAATATCCCCACTACGCCGACCATTGTGACAATGTCGTAAGTATAAGCGTTGCCTGTTGTATGTCAACCTCAAGTCTCTCAGGTCGTAATACAACAGCCTCCTGTCTCCACGACACAACCACAATCACCGATTAGTGGATCTCTAACCGAAGCGACCCAGGTTCAAATGGGTACTATTACCCCTCATCTTGGTCAAATAGCCAGTATTGGACAACAGCAAATGGTTTCACAACCATGGCTGGTGCAATATCAACCACAATTCCAACAAGCTTACCAAGGATGTGAGCAACAAATCTTTGCAAGTAATGGGCAGTCGTATATTCGAAACGGTCAACATCAATCATTTCATAATAGTTATACTCATCAATCTTACCAAAGTTATCAGCATCAAATGCATTATGCTGATATGCAAAGACCCACTGCTCAGATGATACCATCCTATCCTGGGTATGCTTCGTCGAACTTGAATCAACAGTTGCCCTTCATGGTGACTTTAGAGTTACCGGATCTAAATCAGCTAACAAACGATCCAATTGCTTATGCCCCTTAGTGGCGGGCGATTCCTCATAAACATCCATCAGATATTCCTAAATTTAATGGAAATCCAGGTGAAGACCTGTCAAATCATGTGATGACCTTTCATCTGTGGTGTTCATCCAACACTCTAAATGATTATTTGATTAGGCTTTGCCTTTTTCAACGAACGTTAACTGGTCCGGTAGAAAAATGGTATATTGAATTGCCTAGAGCTTCATTTGATAACTTCAGCACCCTTGTCACAACCTTTTTAACCCATTTTCAGCTACCCATAAGGTACGAAACAAGAACAGAACTTCTTACCAATTTCAAACAGACGACAACCACTCACATATCTGATCATATCCATGAGTGGTGGCATCATCGTAGAATGGTAAAACATATGTTCCTGATCATCTGTTAGCTGAATGGTTTATTAAGTCATTGTTACCTTCTATCACAAAATATTTGGCAAAGGGAGGAGTCGTCAGTGAAGAGCAAGTCATTGCTCGTGCGCAATATCTAGACTTGATCTATACTCAATCTAGCACGCTCTATGACAAAATCCCTGATGCTCCTAGACCAGAATCTTCCATTCCTCCTCCTCCTAAATCAAACAAAGACTCTCATGCCGATAATGGTGTGATAGGTATGACTAGCATGAAAACCGTAAAGGCTACATCGAATAAAGCTCACACGGTTTCTAGTCAAAATGCAAATGAAGAACTTCTCGCCTCGAAGGTAAATGTCGTGTCGACTGAAAAAGGTAAAGAACCGAAGCAACCAGGGGGCAAGAAGAAAAAGAAAGGGAAAAAGAAGAAATAGGATAAGTCATCTCTGAGAAACCTTTTGTAAACCCTTATGGGCAAAGGAAACCCCCTGCGGGGTGTCAGATATGCGATGAGGATCATTGGACAAGAGATTGTCCACATAAAGTTGAAGTCAAGAAACTCTTTAAGAGTTCAAAAACCTTAGTGGTATTAACTGATCCATTTCCAAACCCAGGAACCAATTTGGTTGCTAGTGATAATGCTTCCCCATCCCAAGTACTCATGTTGTCCATTTCGAAACAGAAAAATTATTCTTTGATATCAACAAGGAATAAAGATTACGGGAATCCACAACGATCGAACAACAAGGCTACTGATCAACCTAGTAGTTCGACGACAACTTCGACCGAAGTTGTGCCACCCATCATTCTTGAGCTGATGATAAAGCCACCAAAGGGAGTAGTACACAAATCAACATTTAATCCTCATGCCAGAGCAGCACAGAATTATAATATAGTAAAGGACCTGGCCCAATCACCATTCGCTATGTCGACACTTGAGGTACTGCAAAATTGCCCCTCCCAAAAGCAGGATCTATTATTAGCAATAAGTGGGAATGACCCAGCGGATTCCTATCTTGTGGCCTTTAATCATAAAGGTTATGACCCTCAGTTACCAACTCAACTTGCTTTCCTTATTCAAGTGAAAGCCCTCAACAAAATTGTTCATCGAACAATTATTGATGAGGGAGCATCTACATGTATTATGTCAATGAGTTGCTGGAAAACTTTGGGCTCACCACCCTTGTCGCGATCATCAATGATGTTGAAAGCATTTGATGGACGAACATGCACTCCATACGGGATTTTAAGTAACTTGAAAGTGGAACTGGGGGGCAAGACAGTAGAAATTGATGTTGAAGTTATCAATGGAAACCTCGATTACAACATCCTACTGGGAAGGCCCTAGATATATGTTATGGCCGCTGTTGTGTCGACATACTTTAGAAATATTGCATTTCCTTTCCAAGGAGGAATTACAATCATCGACCAACAAACGTTTCTCCCCAACAGTTCACAAGTTAAGGGAAGCATTCCGATGATCCACAGGAGCTCTCATTCACTTCAAAATATCAGAGTAGGCCTACTAAAAGACCCGACATTGATGGGTACTTTTGCCCTACTGCCTCCAAACAATCTGGTGGAAGTGGACACGGTGGGAACCTACAATATGGTGTCTTCCATTCAGAAGATATCCGATCATGATGTTAGCATGGATCATCGCGAGGTTTTGCCTCCAAACCCAATAGAAATATTGTAGAAATCAATGTTTTCGGCATGGGAGGCGAACCCAAATCAACGCTCATCAAGCGTTTGGATAGATAGGTCTAAGGAATATGGTACCCCTTCAGATCCTTGGTCACATGTACACTCTACAGAAAAAGGAATTGTTCAGTCAATGATGATTGACGGGGCACCATGGGAAGATTACCACCATAGTTCCCATCTTCCATATTATTAAGAATATTGTTCCAGTGACCTTGATCATCCTTCAGTATTTGATTTCCTATCGAATATTGTAAATACGGTGGATTCCAAGCGAAACCTGTCCAATATTGAAGAACTATCACCATAAATATCTCGACTAAACCAGATGTTGTAGAGAATATTCATGTCGGCAAATCTTGTTCTCCTACAGAACTGGAGATATATTACACTCTCTTTCGCAAGTTCAGAGATGTCTTTGCAGGGTCATATGAAGAAATGGCAGGCATCGACTCGAGTATAGTTGAACATGAAATTAAGATGTATCCAGATGTCAAACCAGTACAACAACATATTTGGCAAGTGCACCCCAAGAAAGTCATTGCCATCAAGGTGGAAGTTGAAAAACTTCTCCATGTTGGTTTCATTTACCTCATTCCTCTAACCAATTGGGTATCGAATATTGTTCCTATAATGAAAAAGCAAGGAACGATAAGAGTGTGCATCAATTATAGGGATGTAAATCAAGCTTGTCAAAAGGACAACTACCCTACACCCTTCATTGACCAGATAATTGATGAATGCGCTGGATGTGAAATATTTTCATTTATGGATGGATTTTTGGGGTATAATCAAATAAATATCTGCTCACAGGACCAGTCAAAGACTGCATTTATTTGTCCCTGGGGCACATTCGCTTACCGCAAGCTACCTTTTGGTTTAAAGAACGCAGGGGCAACCTTTCAAAGGGAAATGAATAACACCTTCCATGACATCAAGAACATCGTTCAACCATATCTAGATGATCTTCTGGCTCATTCGCGAAAGCAGACCGATCATCCGCAACATTTGAGAGCGATATTTCTACATTGCCGACACTACAAGATATGACTCAATCCACACAAATGTGTGTTTTGTGTCGGTTGTAGTCGTTTACTTGGCTTTGTAGTTTCGAAAGATGGGATTCATCTCGACCCCTGTAAGGTTCAGGAAATCATTGATTTGCCTCCACCTTCAAATTTGCTTTAGATTCAGAAACTCCAAGGGAAAGCAAACTTTCTGAGGAGGTTCATTCCAAATTACGCCGAACTTGCTAAAGGTTATACTTGTCTATTGAAAAAAGAAGTAACCTTCATCTGGAATCAAGTCATGCAAGCTTCCTTTAATGCTTTAAAGGAATCCCTAATAAAAACATCATTAATGTATGCTCTTGATTATCAAAAAGACTATAACCTATATCTGGTTGCAGCAGATACGACCATAGCAATGGTTTTTGTTCAAGAAGACAATGGAATTGAACATCTTGTCTATTATTTAAGCTGAAACTTAAATGATAAGGAAATCAAGTACTTCTATGTTGAAAAGCTAGCTCTCTCAGTTGTTCAAGCGATACAGAGATTTCGACACTACATCCTCTTTCGAAAAACTACCTTTTTGTCAAATTGCAACCCCATGACTTATATCTTGTCGCGACAGTTACTGGGGGGGAAATATTCCAAATGGATAGCAATTTTGCAAGAGTTTGATCTGGAATTCATAAAATCCAAATCAAAGAAAGCTCTGGTTTTCGCAGAGTTACTATGCGATCTCCCATCGTCATCCAACGATTCAACATCCAATGCAACAATTGTGGATGAATCTTTGTTTCTGATATCTTCAAGCAATCCGTGGTATGGAGATATAATCATCTATCTCCAAACCCAAACATATAGGTCTAATACCTCCCATTCAGAGCAGTGACGTACTTGATACCAAGCAAAAGACTACATGATCGTCGGTGCTACACTTTACCGTCGTGATATCGATACAGTTCTGCGGAGGTGCCTCACCCATGAGGAGGTCGAAAAAGTCCTGAATGATTGTCATTCAGGCATGTGTGGGGGGCATCAATCTAGTTACGATACAACACAAAATATTTTACGAGTAGGGTACTTCTGGCCAACAATGTTCAAAGATTGCATAACCATAGTCAGAAGTTGCCATGCTTGTCAAATCTTTGACCGCAAAACCAGAATACCACCTGCGCCTTTGCAGCCAGTAGTCGTTGTTGGGCCATTCGCCAAATGCAGCATAGATTTCATGACATGTAACCCCACCTCAGCCGGGGGGCATGTGTATATCATAGTTGCAGTTGACTATTTTACGAAATGGGCCGAGGCGATGCCTACAATAAACAATAGCGTCGAAACGGCTGCTCTTTTTTTTTTCAATCATGTAGTCTCCAGATTCAGTGTTCCACACGATATGGTCACAGATCATGGATCGCATTTTCGCAATCACATGATGGTTGAGTTGGCTACCAAATTAGGACTGTCCCACGACAGCTCTACTCTGTATTATCTGCAAGCTAACGAGCAAGTTGAAGCAATCAACAAAGTCCTGAAGCGCATGCTACAAAGGATGATTGGAGTCCATAAACGGAGTTGGCACCTAATCCTATACTCAGCCCTGTGGGCATACCGGACATCGGTGAGAAATGAGACCAAGTTTACACCCTTTTAGCTGGTGTATGTCCTGGAAGAAATCTTACCAGTTCAGTGTGAATCTTGTCCCTCAAGCTCACAATCGACCTTCTCCCCGGGACTTCAGAAGAGGAGGCTCGTTTCTTGGAATTAATCCAACTAGTTGAAACTCATCATGATGTCGCCTTAGCTAACGAAGCCCATAAGAAATGGGTCAAGGCACAGTTTGACAAGAATGTCAAACCTCGTGTCTTCTCAGAAGGTGACCTGGTCTTACTTTACGACCAGGAGTCCGATAAGTTGGGAGCAGGTAAGTTCAAGTCTTTATGGATGGGTCCCTATATTTTCAAGCATGTATTGGTGAAAGGAGCCTATGAGTTAGTTGATTATGATGGGATTCCACTAATGCAACCCTGCAACGGGTTGTACCTTAAGCATTACTATGCTTAACTCAATATAGTAACCCCTATGATTTTGTTACATTTTTGTTTTCGCTAAGAGCAATTGCTTTTGGTTAGGTAATCCACTTTTTCATTTGTTAAAGATGTTGAACCCATTGGAATCATTTTTTGGATATGTTGACGGAGCAAGCCGTAGTTCGTAAAACCTATCTTCTGCGGCCTGGGCCATCTTTGATCCAAGCGGTGAGTTAGTAAGTTTTAGAGGGGTATGTATTGGCCGATCAACGAAAAACATCACTGAATACAACGCATTGATAGAGCTCCTCTCTGATGCCATCGCACATGGCATACGCCGACTTGTTGTCAGGCTAGACACACAGCTCATCATTCTACAACTCACTGGTATCTATTCTATATAGAATCAAGCTATCTATCACATGTTCCTAAGGGTCAAGATTTTGGAAAGATATTTCGATTCTATCCAATATCAACATATTTCCAGAAACTTAAACACATTAACAGATTCATTGGCAAATTATGTGTTAGATAGACATTTGTGACATTTATAAAAGAAAAGCATTTCATCAATATTTGCATCAGGATCATGTAACTTAACCAAAATGAAGCTCCGAAAATCAAAAATATATATATATAACTGTTTATGGTTTACACATAGTGTTCTGCATCCAAGACAAAATCGGTCAAATGACCCAAAAACTCAAAATTCTAGGGGGCACCCTAGTCTAATGGTGCTGGTGATAATAGGTCATAGCCTGTGCAATCATGCGTAAAATCCTAGTCCATCGACATGGCACGCTAGTAGTATGTCGTTGTAATCTCAAACGCAGCTCGTCAGTCCTCACATCCGGGATACCAAGAGTGAGGCCTTCGATCTGATCCTGCAATGTTGTAAGAGTCTCAGCCACATCCAGGTCTCGAAGGATAGCCCTCCCTACAGCCTCTCCTACTGGAACAGCAGCTGGTGCTCTCAGGCGCACTGCTGGTCGCACCCGTCCGATATCTACATGAGCACATGAGTTTTGATTAGTCTTGATAAAAAAAAGCACAGGAACATTATAAAAGCAATAAAGAGGTATATGGTCAAAAAATTTACCTATAGCACTCCACTACTCACCAGCGTGCAACACCAAATCTGGGTCACCCCGGAAATCCATACCAGCATATGGACACTCGGCATAAACCATCTCCTGATAGTTCAACCACTCAAAGAAGGCATCAGAGAAAGAAACCTGTGGTTGACTAGCATGTCGGGCCATAAGGTCAACCCATATCTGCATCCATGGCTCAGTCGGTGGCAGCAAACCAAGTGAAATGTACTATGGCTGCATCAGTGGGATCTTCTCCAAGGTGAAAGCGGTCAAAATGGAACCATAGCCAAAGTTTTTAGATCTCCCATTTTTCACCTTGGTAAGTTGTTCTTTTATCACCGAAAGTACTGCATCACACCAGTTGAACACCTTCGGTTCAAGGCATTCTAAGGCATATTGCATATAGGACCTATTAGCCAAGTGAAGAGCCGCACTACTAGCCAGTCTAGCAAAGGTGAACAAGATGGTCCTAAAATATCGGTCAGTGACATCTTGGATGTTGATCTTTCCATCCCTACTCGACTAAGATCCTTCTCTAGAGTATCGGCAAATATAATCCCTCACAAATTCACCCCCACGGGCGGAACCTGATAGTGAGAGAGGGGCACCACGCCTCGATAAACCGATCAAAAAGTATATGTCCACAACAATCAAGGGGATGAATTTGCCTCTGATCTGGAACACCTGGTTGGTAGGATCCCATGCATCGAGAAAATATTGCAACAAGTTGATTTGTTGCCTCATGTTAGAGATGTGGACGAACTTGAGCAAACCACAGCTCCGCAATGCAGTTACTGTACCCGAATCATGTAAAGCAACCATGTCCTCTTCTTCATGCTCACGTTCTCACCATGTAACAACCATTTTGCTCCGATGAATCTCTGAAAACAAACAAGAGAAGAGTCAGGATCCTGATTTGGCAAAAAACAGGCAAGATTTCCATGAAAAAATAGTGCACAAGTTTCCCTCCTTGCGCCCATCGCACCCTAGCTGTGTACTGGGAGTGATGCATACTGACTAGCCAATGGCCAGCCCAGTGTGCATCACACCTTTCGATATACACAGGGTGCGATGGGGGCAGAACAAATTTTTCAAACCCTAGAGGCTCAAAAAAGCAGGGAAACATGCTCAGAATTCAAAAAGGAAAAAATGCAACTGAAAAGCACATGTTAAGCTCCTACCTGGTCCAGACGGTGCCAAGAATCATCCACTGAATCTCCTAGAATCAGCTAGTGAAAATCAGGGGGAAAGCACCTCCAAAACTCCAACAATCTCAAGCTCAAATGAAATGGTAAAATGAGGGGTAAAAAACTACTTTTAAGTTACTTTTCACGTAATTCAAGTAGGGTATTAGTGTTTTAACTCATTTTTTAAGCATGTATTCTCATTTCTAATAAGTTTGATGGAGCAATTGAACAGGTAGTATGAGCGTCAAAAGAACATAGTGTTAACGGTTGGTCGAATATCAATGACCATTATCACGAGCAATTTTTATGTGAAGTTCAAGCTCGTTAAAAATTAAACCTAAGCAATGAGCAAATGTTCCCCCAGAGTTCAAGCTCATTAAACAAAAAAAAATTAACCACCCTCCAGTAAATAACCATTGCGAATGCATTAGAATCAGATTTTGAGCCCTGGTCGTGTTCTTACCATCACCTCCACTCTGTTTTAGCTAATCATACGCCTCCATTTGATTGTTTACCCTTTTGAAGAACAACAGTGACGAGTCATTCTATTAGCCATCGTTGTGACACTGCCATGATTGGAAAATTCCAAACCTTACCTAGAATTAGCACCTACCCAAAAATATCACTCATTCCTCAAAAACGAGTCTCCTTTAAGCTCTTTTCCTCTGACTCGTAAAATATGAAAAGATTGCTGAGTAATTGGCCTCTCCAACTCGTTAAAGCTACTGTAAATGCTATCCCTCCTCTATATTTTAATCTTTTTGGACCTGAGGGATTATTACACAAAAAGATCGAGCGCTTGTCTTGTTTGGCTCGTTAAAACTATCGAAAATTCATCCCTTTCGTATTATTTTATACTTTTTCGGACTTAAGGGATTATATGATGAAAAAGGATTACTAGAGTTTCGTTTTCGTCCCTTTTTAGACTCTTTAAAATTGAAAAAGGACCGAGTTGTCTTTGTTGTTAAACTCGTTAAAACCAAGAGCGACAAACTTGTCCATAGGGACAAGAACGAGTTTCACAGTCGCTAGGCTCGTTAAAACATAGCGACTGGTTTGCCCGAAGGGAAAATTATAGAACAAGCATATGTTATCCTCCTCAAGCTTGATAAAAATAAAGAGGTACTGGTCAACAATGACTAGGGAAAATTGGGAAGAAAACTTGAAGAAACTTTATTGGTAGCGAGTCACTCTTGAACATGACATTTTCACTCCATCACCATGATTGAGTCGGGTTGGGCTATTACGTTCACTGGTCATACTACCATTGGTCCATCGTACCATCCATCTTTGGGGTTAACGCTACCAATCCATTTCAATGTCGCTGATATGTTCAACAGAAGTTGATCAGAGAATTCAACAACCCAGCTTGTGTCTCACCCGCTGCAATACCTTCACGCTTCATTCTTTCATGACCGCCACCTTGAACCCTGTTTCATCAGATCGTTTTCACCTCCACAAAATCATTTGCTCTATTCCATGTCATAGATGTGGGATTCATTAAGGCCCTCCTATGATGGGTCACTTCTTGTCGACAACAGCTCATTATCCAAGAAGTCGACCTAGGAACAACCCTTTAAGTACTTTGAAGCTTACATGCCTCAATAGCAAGTTTCTCACTTCCGACAATAGGTTTACAACAATGGCCTTCGACCGAAAGATTTTGAGTGGTGTTCGACGCAAAGTCCCATTTTCACACCACGTGAATTGTATTATATTACCTTGAGGGTCATCATCATTATCGGTGATTCCTCTCGTGCCTGTTAACAACTTACATCATTGGCTGGTAATCAGGCGATGTCTTTCCATGTTCGACTCCATAACATTTTTCACATGGATCAACTTGTACTTCGGGTGAAGATTGGACGAGTTTGAAAACCCCGGATCTATTTTCATCCATCCGGGCTGTGATATATTTAGGAAAATAAAGACATCAAATGTACATCATTGCTGCATAGATGATCATCTGAATCAAAGGATGATGGCTCTATCAGAATCATCAGTCTGCCACACAGACGGTTGTATGTCCTATGTACATGAAAATGAATTTATAAAGCTGAGCATGGGAATGCCCGCCTTAGCTAAATCATGAAAATGTTATGAAGATAATGTATTGTATTGTATCTTATTACAGGTCGCCTTCCAGTTCGAAAAACCTCGGATCCTCAAGATAAAGAATTTCACCCGACATCAAAGATCTACGGCCTCATGCTTTAGGGGGCAACTGTTATAGACATATTTGGGCACTACAACCCAAATCATGTATTTCCATAAACCAAGGGCTTCTGAGTCCCTAAAAGTGTTGTTTCATACCCTAAAAGAACAAGGTCAGCTGATTACATCATCTCCTAGAAGTTCTCCACAGAAAACTGCTCAGAATTGGTCAAAACTGGACCATACAAACTACTCAGTGAAAAATGTGTGATTCATACTAAAAAGCCCTTCTATAGGGTGCGATGGGCGAGAGTAGACAAATGGAGGAGATATTTTGCAAGGTGGATGATCATGGAATCTTCCAAAAACTTCTCCTATGACACTTGCATCTCTAAATTTGCCCAGGGATGAGTAAGAGATCATCAATCTCCAAGTGGAATCAAGAACTATCAGAGAGAAGACACTAATCAAAAATCCCAGAAGCTTACTCACCCCCCTGCAATCATCTATATATGGATCCCTCATCCCAAAGATCCAAAGGCTGGAATCTTGTATCTTGTAAGGAAGCGGTGTTGGTTTCCTGGTGGAATATCATAGTGTTGGGTGATCTAAGCTTTTCATGAGGTGAAGAAGGGCTTTCATGATGGGAGGATGACGCTGGGTTAGATTAATGGGTTTTAATCCTCTCTTCTAATCTTTATATCAATAAAGCTATTCAAGTTTTCCTCCACATTCTTGTATGTTTGCTAATATATGCATTTGTGTGGTCAATATATATCTGGCCCTATATTGTTTATGATTTTGGATCTCTGCACTTTGAAGGTATTATGCTGCTTTGACTTTACAGGTACTCTTTGAAGCAGAGTGGTCAAGGGAGGAGCGGCAAAGATCCGTCAAAGAGGAGAAGGAAGAAGTAGAGAACCAAGCGAAATATTGAGGTTGGTATTCTTTACTCCTCTCCTATCTACTTCTCGTAAAGGAAAATGAAAGTAACTTTAATCTGTTTGTTTCTAAGATAGCTACTCATCTTAGTGGGACTAGCAACTCTGCATAGACACTAGATTTCCCGATAACAAATGAGAGTCGTTGGATCGGCAGGGAAGATCAATGGCTATATGGGTATGGTTCTATGGTTTATTTGGGGTTTCACACTTGGGGCTAAGGTCAAGAAGGCGGTTACTTTATCAGGTTTAGGAGAAAAATATGGAAATAGAGGTGGTGGAGAGAAAGCGGGGTAGAAGGAAAAGGGAAAATGACCCATGAGGGGCCCCTTTTGAAGACAGCACTAATTAGACTGAGCTTTTCTCTTACATTAGAAATTCAACGCTGCATGGCGGGCTAACAATCCCTTGGACTCCCTTTGGTTTTTCAGCTTCCACACTAACCCTTAAAGGATTAGGTGTCCAACATTCCCCCCCTTAATCCCAAGTGTTATGTATGAGTCCAAGAAGACAGATGTAATACAAAACGTGAAAAAATGCATGGCAGCACTAGGTTGAATGTTCTCTCTGAAGTGTTGGTATAAAGGGAGGTGGTTTAAGGATGACCACTAACACTAGAATGCTTAGTGTGGTTCCCAGAACTCTTCCAAGTCTCGCAAGAAGCTGAGGTCTCCTGCTAGAGGAACTGCTCCTGATGTTTTGAAGAGGGAATTATCTAGGTGGCTCTAAGGACACACACAGGACAAAGAGGGCTTATGGAAGCTCAAAAATCAAAGTGATCAGAATGATTTCGAACTATGACCAGAGCATAGATCTCGTTGTCTTGATCACGGTGGTGTGAATGGTTCATCAAACTGAGTTCGTATGCAAAATTTAGGAGCATTCAAAGTTCAAGTTGACTCTAATGACTAGGAAAGCTTAAGGAGGCCGCAATTTGGACAAAACCTGGCCACTGGATTCCAGCCAACCTGGGCCAAATTCTGGGCGAATTTGTGGCCAGGTTAATTTGTCTCCTTTGGTCCTTTTTCAAATTTTTAAAAATGACTTTTTATTTTAAAAAATCAAAAAATATATATATTAGGGGTGGTGAGCCACCACCCCTGCCAGCCACCAAACTTGTTACATGTATATATATAAAAAATTCAGAACCGATGGTCGTGACCCCCACCGGTCCACCCTCATCCAAGCATCATTAACCATATGTTATTATGGGGTGGGCATGGGCCATCTCTGGTGGAACACCTACAAACATAACCAAATACCATCAGGATTGTGTTAAGGGTGCCGACAGGGGTCAAACCCACCCGGCCAATGTGGCCGGCCCCCGAGAGGGTGGCCCCATAAATATATATATTACAATGGCCCCATTAAAACTATGTCACACCAAACCCACGGTCAGCAAAATATTTAATGAACCATGCCAACTATGGATATGGAGGTATGGGGTGGGTTGCCCAATGTAGAACCAACCCCCCATTTAAATAGATTTCGGTTTAAACATTCAAATGATAATGTGTTAAAAAAGGGAGGTGTGGGGTTTAACCACCCGACCCCTCCTCAACCATTTTGCTAGCTTAACCATTGCGCCCAAGGGCCTCATTGAGTAATACACCCACCAAATTTTTATATAAACCTCATTTTATACAGTGCACCGGGGGCAGATGGAGGAACCAGGAGTTGGCACGAAAAACAAGGAAAATTTAATTTTTAATTAATTTTTATGCAGGTGGAACCATGACTGATCAAAATTTCCAAGAGGGTGAAATTTTTGCAGTGTCAAAATTGGACAAACTTTATGTCAATCTTACACCTCTCGATGACACAAACCTAATGGCATAGTGAGTTTCTTGATATGAGTAGCCGATTTGCATAGGACCCGGAGGAGGGAATATTTGAGGAATCTAGGGGGAATCTAAAAGATTCCTTGAACCCCAAATTTCCACTTTCTCAGAATTCAAAAATTTGACAATCGATTTTGCACAGTTTGACACCATAAATCTAATGGTATGTTCAGATTTTCCATTTTCTCATTTCATTTTTCAACCACTTTTCTAAGTGGAGTGCAGGTGTCAGCGTTCATCAGCGAGTAGTCATTTGATGCCATGAGATCGATGGTTCAAACAGCTTCAACAGTTTGACATCCTCTTCTTCAGATGGCCCTTGGTTGTGAGGTATATGCTATGTGTTCATGTACTTCTTTTGCTAGGCATTGTGCTACACAGATACCTATTTGATGTTTGATGTGGGAACTTGTTTCTTACTTGTTTTCATTATTCCTGCTTAATGTGATGTGGAATCATTTGCGATATGTACTTGTTGTCATGATTCATCATGTTTTATTTGAGATCCCTTTGTTGTATGTTGATGGGATACTCATATGTCACCATGCGTGTTTGCATTGAGATCCCTTTTATGCCATGTTGGCGGGATGCTCATTAGCATCATGCATGAGTTTGTATCATACTGATAGGAGTCCTTTTTTACTGAGAGTTCTTGTAGTGGAACATCTCTTTGTGCCACTCCTGCATGAGGGCATTTTTCTTGTATGATAGTGACATCACCTCTTATGTACATCATCACTATTGACAGCACTTAATTCAGTGGCCTACACCATCTTGACATCGGGGCCCAAAGACGTAGTCCCTCCTGGATGAACTCCGTTATCAATGACTTATGTTTTTATGTTGTTGATTCTTTTCATGTTCCTCTTCTTTACAACATGCACATGTATTCATTTATGTTATTTTAAAAAACAAATTTAACACATCACGAAAGTAAAAGGCCTTGGAAGGGTCCTTTGCCACACCCGGACCTAGATCAAGTGGTATCAAAGCAATTTTTGCGTGGATGTGAATTGCAGTGTGAACAATGGAACGTGCAATGACAGAGGATGAAAAAGAAATGTATGAGACCATGCTCAAATTTTCCAAAAGAGTAGAAACAATGTATGAAACTCTACAAAAAGAGACAGAGGACAAGGAGCGATTGCAGCTTTAGTTGTAAGCCATGGAAGAGGCCCTGGAAGAACTAAAGCACAACAAACATAATCTTCAAATAGAGAATGTTGAATTGAAGATGCATCTACATGAAGAGAAAGAGGAAAAACATAGTTTGCTACGACAGCTACAAGCAAAGAACGAGGTCTTGGAAAAGCTACAATGTGACCCATGTGAGGTAAAAAGTAATTCTCTGAATTCATGTATGTTTCCTGATGATGATTTCGTTGTTTTTGAAAATCATATCACAGGAATTGGCTCCAAACTGTTGAAGAAATTGGGGTATGAAGGAAAAGGATTGGGAATTAATGGCCAAGGCATTGTCAACCCCATCAAAGTGAAGGAATTACTACATCAGACAGGACTTGGGTATGTCAGAAAGGAAGTTGGGGAATGCGCTGAGACAACTAGCAAACCACCAACAACAGATGAAGAGAAGCCCTCATCGGTTCGTTCCAAATCAACAAACAAAGTAAAAGATGTTGATTTCCTTTCAATTTTGTAATCACATAGTATGATTTCTATTGGATATTTGGAGATCCCAATTATAGGGACAAACATGAGGCTCCTTACCAAGACGAGGCACGAGGAGGAAAAAGAAATTGGTGTTCATAACCAAGGCATAACTCAATCATTGGAGGATGTGCTGAGATCTCAATTTGCAGGCTTGAGATACACCAAAGGAGAATGTTCGAAGGTGTCAGAGTCTTCCGAGAAATCATTGAAATGGTCAAGGAAAAATAATGATGGGAACACATCCCCATCACCCCATGGCAGTGCCCATTACAGAAAGAGAGATGAGGCAAGCTCTCATCACTATACTTACACTAGAGACAACAAGGAAAGGTCTAACCACTCTCAACATTCGAATGTTCATTTTGATTATAATCATATTTTTAATGATGGACATAAATCACAGAATCGAAAAAAATGTACCTTTTGTGGATTACATAACCATACATTTTCTAAGTGTTGGAAAAGAATGGCAGCACATAGAAGGATGAGGCATGAAATACCCTCTCGACAATAGGGAAAAAAACATGTTAAGAGCCACTTGTTGGAGGCTCCATATAGAGCAGTGCCCTAAATACAAAGTGTTGGTGCATGGACCAGATGAAACAGTCGTTCAACAAGAAAAACCACCATAAGGAGATGACCCATTCACATTGATAAGTGAAAAATGGTTTCTAGATATGTTAGCGTGTCATGGTCATGCTTTTTTAAATCATTTGTTGCATTTCAAAATGTAAAAGTGATGACGTGTTTTCCATCCCTTGTTTAGCAACAATGATGTTTGGTCTTATTTTGAGTTGCATGATAAACTCTAAAAGTGATATTTTGTTTCCACCACTTGTCAAAACAAAATAGTGTTTGGCCTTGTTTTTGTAAATCATGTGTTGCAGTGATGATGTGTTTTCCATCACTCGTTGAAGCAACAATGATATGTTGGCCTTGTTTTCATAGCTAGGGTATTGTGTCCATCTTGATGTAAACTTGACCACAAAGTATGTGTTATAAACTCGTGGCAAAAGTGGGACAATTGGGTCTTAGTTAGTCATGAAATTCAAGCATGTAATTTGCAAAATAGTGTACTACATGTTGCATAGTTTGCAGGTATCAGCTCATCACTTAAGGCTCCAAAGAACGTAGGTGAAGGAGATGGAAGTGATACCTCTCAGGACGCTTGTGATGCAAACAAGGTACAGAGAAGTTGTAGGTTATTTTTCATGATTTTGGAGGACCAAAAGCTCCTAAGTGGGGAGGATTGATCCAGGTGGCTCCAAGGACACACACAGGACAAAGAGGGCTTATGTAAGCTCAAAAATCGAAGTGACTAGAATAACTTCGAACCAAGACTAGAGTGTAGATCTCATCATCCTGATCGCTGTGGTGTGAACGGTTCATCAAACTGTCCGTATGCGAAAGTTAGGAGCAGTCAAAGTTCAGGCTGACTCTAATGACTAAGCAGGCTTAAGGAGGCCATAATTTGGACAAAACCTGGCCACCAAATTCCAGCTAACCTGGGCCAGATTCTGGGTGAATTTGTGGCCTGGTTAATTTGTCTCCTTCGGTTCCTTTTTCAAATTTTAAAAAATGACTATTTTTATTTAAAAAAAAAATTAAAAAAAAAAAAAATTAGGGTGGCAGGCCACCCCCCCACCACCACCAAACTCATACATGTATATAATATATAAAAATAAAATAAAATAAAAAAATCAGAACCGATGGGTCATGACCCCCATTGGTCCACCCTCACCTAAACACCGTTAACCATATGTTATTATGTGGTGGGCGTGGGCCACCTCCGTTGGACCCAGCCCACACCCCCCCAAATGCCACTAAACATAACTAAATACTACTAGGATTATGTCAAGGGTACCGATGGGGGTCGAACCCACCCGATCCACTTGGTTGGCCCCCGAGCAGGTGGCCCCATTAAAATCGTGTCACACCAAACCCACAATCAACAGAATATTTAATGCATTGCACCAACTATGGATACAGAGGTATGGGGTGGGCCACCCAATGTGGACCCAACCACCCATTTAAATACATTTCATTTTAAACATTCAAATGATATTGTGTTAAAAAAGGGAGGGGTGGGGTTTGACCACCTGACCCCTCCTCAACCATTTTGCTAACTTAACCATTGCACCCAATAGCCTCATTGATTAATCCGCCCACCAAATTTTTATATAAACCTCATTTTGCACAATGCACTGTGGGCAAATGGAGGAACCAGGAGTGGGCATGGAAAATGAGGCAGAGTTAATTTTTTAATTAATTTTTATGTAGGTGGAACCATGACTAAGAAAAATTTCCAAGAGGGTGAAATTTTTGCAGTGTCCAAATTGGACAAACTTTTTGTCAATCTTACACCTCTCGGTGACACGAACTCAATGGCGCAATCAGTTTCATCAAATATTTCCTCCTTAGAGCACCCGGAGGAGGGAACCTTTGAGGAATCTAGTGGGAATCTAAAAGATTCCTTGAGCCCCAGATTCCACTTTCTCAGAATTCATAAATTTGATAGGTGATTTTGCACTATTCTCCGCCACAAATATGATGGTGTGTTCAGATTTTCCATTTGCTCATTTTATTTGTTGGCCACTTTTCTAAGTGGAGCGCAGGTGTCAACATTCATGAGTAAGCAGTCATTCGATGCCATGAGATTGATGGTCCGAACAACTTCAGCAGTTTGACATCCTCTTCTTCAGATGGCCCTAGGATGTGAGGTATATGCAATATGTTCATGTAGTTCTTTTGCTATGCATTGTGCTGCACAAATCCCTGTTTGATGTTTGATGTGGGATCTTGTTTCTTACTTATTTTCATGATTCTTGCTTGATGTGATGCGGAATCATTTGTGAGATGTACTTGTTGTGATGATTCGTCATGTTTTTTATTAGACCCCTTTGTTACATGTTGATGGGATACTCATGTGTCACCATGCATGTTTTCATTGAGATCTTTGTTATGCCATGTTGGCAGGATGCTCATTATCATCATGTATGAGTTTTTGTCATACTGATAGGAGTCCTTTTTGACTTAGAGTTCCTGTAGTGGAACATCTCTTGGTGCCACTCCTGTGTGAGGAAAATTTTCCTTGTATGATAGCGACGTCACCTCTTATGTACATCATCACTATTGACAGCACTTAATGTAGTGGCCTACACCATCTTGACATCAGGGCCTAGAGACATAGTCCCTCCTGGACAAACTTCATGTAGAAAATGTGTGTTAGTTTGACCCGATAATGCAATATAAATCAAAGTAAAATACTATAAGCTACTTCTACTATCAATTTTTGGAAGCTTAAAGATCAGTTGAACAATATAACCAGAAGAAGAAGAATCAATGGCACAATACACATGAAAATACTTTTGGGGAAATCCTCAGATAAAAACCCCACACTATTGTATTATCATACATGGTAGAAATACATAAGAATTATACAAAGCCTTAGCTCTCACAACTAGCCAGCTCTCAGTACAATCCTCACAGATACTCACAGGCAATCTTCGCTTCTCTCCAGCCCTCCTCTCCACCCTCCAAGCTCCTATTTCCTTGCATTGTTCCTTGTGGATGATTAACCTATTACTAAGTGGAAAACCAAGCCTTAAAAACTGTGCAATCTTCAAGGATGAATCCTTGACTGCATGCATGAGTTTTCTCCATGAGAAAACACATGCAATTGATAGTACACTATCCTTGAACATTAATCCCAACTGGGTATTTCTCATAATAGACATGCATGAGTTTCTGATGAGGGAATCTTCAGTTAACTGGAGTAGCACTAGTTGAGTGCATTAATGCATCAACTGACTGTTAACTCACTATTAGTTCCTCAAACAGTTTGGAACTAATTTTACTAGACTTAACTTAGTAAACTGAGTTAAATAATTACAACTCAAGTATAACTCAATCTTATCGCCTTAATTTAAGGGATAACTCTTGCATGACTTCAGAAAGACTTCTAACTTGAATTTCTCCAAATAATTAATTTAAGCTAAATTAATTAATTATTCCAAGTAGCTATTAAGACTAAATTCGATTTTAATTAAAAATTTAATTCAAGGAAAAATTAAATTGGAATATTCTTGTTGCCATATTTCAATGCTCCCTCTCAATGAGAAAGGGATTATCTGCCACCCCGATCCTATCTCTATGGAACTCGAATTTACACTTTGACAATGCCTTTATCAAAATGTTAGCATCTTGCTCCTCTGTCAAAATATACTGCAGCAACATGATCCTCCTCGCTACACAGTCTCTGAGATGATGATACTGGATGTCGATGTGCTTGGACCTATCATGAAATACTAGATTTTCAAAGAGTTTGATACAACTCTGATTATCACAATAGATCACAGTTGGATCCATCCTCTGATCTAACAAACCAACTAGGATTTTCCACATCCAGATGGCTTCACATGCTGCCTGACTTGCAGCCATGTATTATGCCTCTGTCAAGCTAAAGGCAACCAACCTTTGTTTCCTACTGTACCAAGAAACTATTGTTGACCCAAGGTTGAAAATCCCTCCTAATGTGCTCTTCTGATCTGATGGACTCCCTACCCAATGCATCAACGAAGCCCTATAGTTTCACTCCCTATGTCTGTCTGTATGATAATCCATATCAATATGTGCCTCTGAGGTATCTCAATACATGCTTTTATGCCTTCCAAAACATCTTGGTAGGTTGAACCATCACTTGACTCAACTAGTTCACCGCATAGCACAAATCTGGTCGTGTGTTCATTATTTACATCAGTGAATCCACAAGTTGCCTGTACATAGTAGCCTCTACCACTTCTCTTGAAGTAGTAAACTCCTTCCTCCAGTTACCTGCTAGAGGAGTTTGCATGGGCTTGCACTTCTCCATGTGGAATCTCCTGAGTATCTCATTGGCATAGTTGCCCTGAGACACAAACAACTCCCCATCCTTCTACCACACTTCCATGCTAAGGAAGTAATGCATGAGACCCATGTCTTTCATCTAGAATTCTCTTGCAAGGTCCTCCTTTCAAGACATGATCAACTGATCATCACTAGTTAATATGATATCATCAACATAAAGTACGATGATCAACAACTTACCTTTCACCACGATGTGGTACAGGTTCACATCCGCTTCATTCTTTGTGAAGCCCAACCCGGTGAACTAGTTGTCTATCCTGGTGTACCAAACATGAGGTGATTGCTTCAGCCCATACAACACTCTCTTGAGTCAGCACACATGTGAATCACAATCAAAGGTCTCAAAACCTTTCGGCTACTCTATGTACACCTCTTCCTCAATCTAGCCATTGAGGAATGCAGCCTTCACATCCATCTATTGGATCTTCCAAACGATCTGTGCTGATAGTGCCAACATAGGTCTGATAGATAAGTACCTTGCGACAAGAGAAAAATTCTCATCATAGTCAACCCCCTCAACCTATGAAAAGACACGAGCAACAAATCTTTCCTTATGCTTCTCCACACTACCATCAGCAACTTGCTTTACCTTGTAAAGCCAACGGGAACTCACAACTGACTTGTTCTCTGGTCTTGGAACCACGTCCCAAACACCGTTACGAACTATGGAGTCATACTCCTCCACCATGGCATCAACCCAAATTGGTTGTTGCACTGCTTCCTCAAAGGAAGATGGCTCGGTCTCAACACATTCCCCAAAAAGGGCCATGTATCCAGTATACCTCTCAGGTGCCCTCGTCTATCTATGTTGAGAAGATGGTGCTCCCACATTCTCTCTTGCATCCTCCAACAATCTGTCAGCTTCTCTTGTTCACTTCCGTCCATCTCTGGCTCTACTTAAGTGGATGTCTCCACTCCTAGAACCTCTGTATGCAGCTTCTCTACATCAATCTAAGGCTCCTCCTCCTTAGGAACCAACAGTTCCTACATAGCCTGTAGTTGGAGCTCCCTCTCAAGCGAAGCTCGCATGTCCTTCTTCTCATCAAACTTGAGATCTTTGCGAACCACTGTCCTCCGACTGGTAGGCATGTACACCCAATAGTTGTGAGGTGTATCAGTGTACCCCACAAATATCCCCAACTCTACTCTCGGCTCAAGCTCCTTCTATGCATCCTTTGTCACATGGAAATATATCGATGAGCCAAAGATCCTGAAGTGATCCAGATCTGGTCTCTTACCAGAGAAAGCTTCCTCTGGTGTCTTCATCCCAAGTATGCGATGTAGGATTCTATTCTACAAATAGACCATTGTGTTGCATGCCTCAGTCAACAAGTGAAGTGGTAGGCCTTGGTCATGTAGTATTGCTCATGCTGCCCCTACAATAGTTCTGTTCTTCCTCTTAGACACCCCATTTTGCTATGGGTTATGAGGTGCCATCAACTCTCGATATATTCCTTCTGCTACACAGAAGTCCTTAAACTCTTGAGAGACATATTCTCCACTATTATCACTTCTCAAGGCCTTGATCTTCTTCCCTGACTCTTTCTCAAACAAAGCTTTGAACTCGCAAAACTTTGTGAAAGTTTGGTCCTTCTTCTGCATGAAATAAATCCAGCATTTACGAGAATATTCATCAATGAAAATCACATACTACCTTTGCTTCACTGTGGATGTCGTAGAGAATGGTCCACACAAATCAATATGAACTTTCTCTAAGATAGTCTTTGCTCGACTATCTCGATCATGAAAGGAATACTTGGTGTACATTCCCAAGGTACAACCTTTGCATGTGTCAACTTGTTCAAGTTTACCTTTGGGAAGTCTTGTAGATATATGTTGCATTATCTTCAAAGCCCCATGATGCAAATGACCCAACTGCTTATGCCACAACTCGCCAATGTCTTGGCTTTGCACCAATTTTGCTTTCATACTCAATGTTGCAGGATCATCTACCTCTAGTTTATAGAGATTCTTCACTTGAATCCATATCCTCTTGGTCTGACCCATGGCTATGTGTCTTAGGAACGCCTTTCCTTTACTGAAGACAACATCATAGCCTTTGTCCTCCAACATCGTGACCGACACCAAGTTCTTCTTCATTCCAGACACATACATCACATCTATCAAGGTGAGAGGAGCTCCATGCTCCCTCTAAAAAGCAATTGTGCCCACTCGTGAAACACTATACCTTCCGTCATCACCCATCTCTATGCGCATCTTCAGGTCTTTCTCCTCCAAGGCACTGAATAAATTTTTATCATCGGTCATGTGGAATGAGGCTCCACTGTCAAGATACCAAACACAACCCATCATCGATGACACCATGCATGTGACGAGGGTAAATTCCATTTCGAACTAAGAGGCTAATACCTCACCTTCTGATCCTTTTGAGGATCCCTTCTTGGACTTCTTCGATGAGCAATTAGTCACATAATGTCCCATCTTGTGACAATTAAAGAATCTTACTTTAGACATGTCACCCTTCTTCCCTCCATAAGAAGAATTCGATTTGAAATGGGAAGCCTTCCCCTTCCCTTTCCTTGCCTTACTTGCTAAGGCCAGATTTTCTTCATCATCATTCTTGGATGAAGAACCATCTCATGTGCTCCTCTTGATCTCCTTCTACATAAGATCCAACCACAGTCGTTCCCAATCTTACAGTTTCTCCCTTCCATTCACAAATTCCTGGTAGCTATTCCAACTCTTTGGAAATCCAAGGACAACAAGGCTCACCATATCATCATCGGTAGTAGTTATTCCCACACTACCAAGCTCATCTCTACAAGTGATGAGCTTGTTTAGATATGTGGAAATAGTATTGCCCTTCTCCGTCTTGATTCTTCAAAGCTTATCCCTGAGCACCAATTTCCTCTGGTCACTACTGTTCTGGTAGAGGTCGTTGAATGTCTTCCACATTGAAAATGGGGTATCCTTCCCATGGAGACTCAAGACAATATGTTCTCAAACTCCCTGAAGGATGATCCATCTCACCTTTGCCACACACTTCTTCCACTCAGCCAACTCTTCTGCATTATTTGAAGTTGGCTTTGGGATTTCTTGATCAATGAATTCCTTCAAGCCATTGTCTTCTAATACAACCTCCATTCTATCTTTCCATGCTATGTAATTCGAGCTACCTTCCAAGGCATACTCGAGTCTCAAGCCATAGAATGCCATTGGCCAACCTTGATGTATGATATGAATAGACATGCATGAGTTTCTGATGAGGGAATCTTTAGTTAACTGGAGTAGCACTAGTTGAGTGCATTAATGCATCAACTGACTGTTAACTCGCTATTAGTTCCCCAAATAGTTTGGAACTAATTTAACTGGACTTAACTCAGTAAACTGAGTTAACTAATTACAACTCAAATATAACTCAATCTTGTCTCTTTAATTTAAGCGGTAACTCTTGCATGACTTAAGAAAGACTTCTAACTTGAATTTCTCCAACTAATGAATTTAAAATAAATTAATTAATTATTTCCAAGTAGTTGTTAAGACTAAATTCGATTTTAATTCACAATTTAATTCAAGGACAAATTAAATTGGAATATTCTTGTTGCCATATTTCAACACTTCGTTATCAATGGCTTATGTCTTTATGTTGTTGATTCTTGTCATGTTCCTCTTCTCTACAGCATGCACATGTATTCATTTATGTTCTTTTAAAAATGCAATTTAACACATCACGAAAGTAAAAGGTCTTGGAAGGGTCCTTTCTCACACCCGGACCTGGATCAAGGAAACATTCAACTGTTAGAAAATTATATATTACAGAGCAATGGAACACATAATACATTCCAGAAATATAAACATAGAACATGCATAAAACAAGAGAGACACAGATATACATGGTTCACCCAATTTGGGCTATGTCCACGGAGAAACAGCCAATCCTTCCTTTTATATTATCCAGCAAAATGAGAGAACAACCTACAATAGATCCACTATAATTCCCTCTTCACTCTCAATCTCCTCTCTCTTCCTCGCTCAGAATACAGATCTACATAGATGCAATACAATTCCCTCATATATAGCACAGGGTTGCCTTCTAGGGGAAAAACCCCTAAATTAAACATAACTTCTATCATTAGATCTTGGCCTAATGAATGGCCTAGATTAACTATAAAATTACAACATTTTACATGGCAATTTTTGCATCTATTTTTAGCTTCGGGGGCGCTGCCCCCAATTTGTGATCCTTCCTGTCTCTAGTTATTCTCATACCAAGGATTTGTTTTGTAGCACCCAAATCCCTCATTGCAAATGAGTTTTCCAATTTTCTTTTGAGCACATTTATTTCCTACATGTTAGAACCTGCAACAAGCATGTCATCTACATACAATAACAATATAATATAGTTGCCATCATTTTTCCTTTTGAGATAAACATAATGATTAGAGTGACATCTAGTATAACCATGTTCAGACATAAAGCTACCAAATTTTAGATACCACTACCTTGGAGCCTGTTTTAAGCCATACAAGCTCTTCTTCAACCTGCACACTAGTTTCTCCTTCCCTTTTACCTCATATCCTTGTGGTTGTTGTGTATATATCTCTTCCTCCAAATCCCCATGGAGAATGGTTGTCTTTACATATAACTACTCAAGATGCAAATCTTCAATTGCTACTAGACTTAAAATAGTTCCAATTGAAGTCACTTTAACAATAGGAGAAAATATCTCATCAAAGTCTATACCCTTTTCTGTGCAAACCCCTTCACCACAAGTCTATATTTATACATTTTTCTACCTCCATCTTCTTCCCTCAACCTGTAAACCCATTTATTCTACAATGTTGTTTTACCTGCAGGAAACATGTCTAAGTCCCAAGTTTGGTTATGTGTTAAGGAGTCCATCTCTTCTTTCATTGCTTGCTCCCACTTCTTCCTAGTTTCTACCTACACTGCTTCTTCGTAACATTCTGGTTCATGAGAATCAGTTAACAATACATCATATAATGAAGGAGAGTATTGTTTAGGGGTTCTACTTATCCTAGTAGATCTTCTAACACCACTTTAAGGCGTTTGAGGTGATTGTTTCTTTTGTGGTTGTTGTTGTTGTTCTGCCTATTGATCATTATGATTTTTAGGCACCTTCACTTTTTATGTGATCTCATCAAGCACTGTATATTCTCTGTTTTCATTTTCATGCATCTAATCCTTATACAAAACATTTTCATTGAATATGACATCTCTACTCCTAACGATTTTGTGTTTTTCATAATCATAAAAGCGATAACCAAAATCATTAACACCATATCCAATAAAGGTACATTTCTTTAAATTTGCCTCAAGCTTCGTTCTATTTTGTTTATTAATGTGGACAAAGGCTTCACAACCAAAAGTCTTTAAAAATGAGTAGTTTACCTTTTTACCTATCCATGCCTCCTCTGGAATACCACCATCCAAGGAACTTGAGGCCCTCTGTTTATTAGATAAATAGAAGTATCTACAACATCTGCCCAAAATTGTAAAGGCATCTTGCATGCAATCTCATGCACCTTGCACGCTCCATGATTGTCATGTTCATCCTTTCTGATACACCATTTCTTGTGGTGTTCCTGGAATTGTCTTCTCTCTATGAATTCCATTCTCTCAACAGTACGTATCAAAATCTTTGCTGCAATATTCACCTCCATTGTCTAGTCTGAGACACTTCAACCTTTTTCTTGTCTCATTTTCAACCAAATCTTTCCATTTCTTGAAAGTATCAAATACATCATATTTATTTTGAATACAATAAATCCAGGTTTTTTTGGTTGCATCATCAATAAAAGTAACATAATAATGATAGCCACTGAGAGATGATACCTGAGTAGGTCCCCATACATCTGTATGCACAAGCTCGAATTTGTTTCTCTTCTTTTCTTTCCCAGCTCTGAGGAATCTAACTCTCTTCTGTTTTCCATAAACACAATTCTCACAGAATTTTAAATCAACATGCTTCAAACCTGGCAACAAATTTCTTGAGTGAAGAATCTACATCCCCTTCTCACTCATGTGCCCGAGCCTATGATGCCACAATGTTGTATCTTCTCCTGTAGAGATTAAAGCATTAACAGAATTAGAATACCATTGCATAAATATAATGTACCAACCTTTTCTCATTTTTCTATTACCAAGGCTCCTATAGTGACCTTCCAGGTTTTATCTGTAAAAGTAGTTACGCAACCTTCACCTCCCAACTTCCCCATTTAAATTAGATTTTTCTTCATATTTGGAACATGCCTTACCTCCTTCAATAGCCATTGATTTCCATTCTTTTGTTTTATTAAAATTGTACCCATTCCAATGATTTTACAGGGTTTATCATCACCCAATCGAACCTGTCCAAAGTCTCCTTGAACATAATCATGAAAATGATTCTTATCTGGTGTGGCATGGAATGAGGCCCCTGAATCTATACCGAAACATCAATAATATTTTCTAATGAAAGAATCAGAGCATCTTGCAATGTCACATTCGCTTCATGATTGTTTTCTTGATGCGTGTCTCCTTCTTTTCCCTTTCGAGACTTGTAGTCTTTCTTTAGATGTCCTTTCTTCCCTCATTTCTAGCACACTATCCTCGATTTGGACTTGGATCTGCCTTTCCTTGACTTACTGTGATATCCTGGACCCTTTCCTCTTTCCATTTTTCTTCCCCCAGTCTTTGTAGTCAAAGCATTACATGATGTCTCACCGGAGCTTTTCTGTCGCATTTCCTCACTAAGGATTGTACCGACAACATCATCAAACTTTAAAGTACTAGATCCATAGACAGAGTTACTAATGGCCATAAATAAACCATTCCAAATTTTTGGTAATGAGCACAGAAATAACAAAGCCCTAACTTCATCATCAAAAGCTACCCCTACAAAACTTAACTGACTGGTAACTGTATTAAATTAATTTAAATGATCAGCAGCAGATCCACCTTCTGACATCTTCATATTAAATAAACGCTTCATAAGAAATACCTTATTTGAGGCTGAGGGTTTTTCATATAGTTTGGCCAATGCCTACATTAAACCCTCTGTTGTCATTTCCTTTGAAATATTAAAGGCTATCGATGCCACTAGACACAGCCGTATTGTTCCAAGTGCCTTTCTGTCGAGAATATCCCATTCTATTTCTGTCATACTTGTCAGCTTCTTTGTCTTTCTGATCAATGGTAGGTACAAATATTTCTGATACAAATAATCTTCCATATGCATCTTCAACAGATATTATTTTTGGCCGTTAAATTTTTCGACCCTAAACCTACCATCTTCTGCCATTGCTCCCACTCGAACCAAGAGCCCTTCTCTCCTACAAGTTTATCAGCCAAATAGAGCTTTGGCTCTGATACCAGTTGTTATAAAATTATATATTACATAGCCATGGAACACATAAAATATTGCAAAGATATAAACACAAAACATGCATAAAACAAGAGAGACACAGATATACGTGGTTCACCCAATTTGGGCTACGTCCACGGAGAAACAACCAATCCTTCCTTTCATATTATCTAGCAAAATGAATAGATACAACCTATAGTAGATCCATTGTAATTCCCTCTTCGCTCTCAATCTCCTCTCTCATCCTCGCTTCGAATACAGATTTAGCTTTGGGGGCACTGCCCCTGATCCCCTGCCAGGGGGGGCTCCCAAAGATCATAGCTACCCCCCCCCCTCCCCCGGCCCCCCTTGCAACATACATTTTACGGGCAGTGTTGCATTCACATTATGAACTAGAGTCTAATGTGGCAATACCTCTAAATAAAGAATATAATCAAGCTCCACACCCAACATCAAACTTAAAAGGGAGGTCTCACCCTGCATAAAAAAGGGAGAACCTCAACTTGAAAAGGGAGGTCTCAACCTGTGATGGTTTAAGGATGACCAACAACTCTGGAATGCTTAATGAAATTCATGGAACTCTTCCAAAACTGGAAATAAGCTAAAGAATTCTGCTAGAGTAAGTGTTCCCAATTCTTTGAAGAGGCATCACCAACTGAAGGCATGCTCAAGGGCATCTTTGTCTCTAGCTACAACTTTGAATCTGGTATGGCATGTTGTGGCTCGGGCTCGCTTGATGTGGCTTTGAATCCTGTAGATGACCATCACTTCCCCCCACCCAATCAGATACAAAGTGAGATGATGGAGAAAACTCAATTGCAAGATTGTTCAATACTCTAGAACATGTTTTTACATATGACTAAAATATCTTCTTGGCTATTGAAGCCCATTGCCAAGAAGCAATCCATCCAAGATGAATCTTTGTTCTTGTAGGAGACTTTTTTTTGAAGCATCTGTTTGAAGAATGACTGGTTTTATGCTAGTGCTTACATGGATGAAGATCAAAATAATGATCTTTCATATGGCTAACTCGATCATAGTGTTGGCATTTAACAACTTGTGGTTGCGAACGTGGAGGAGCATAATCTAGAACATGTGAAGGTGAAATTTCATGAAGGAATCCAATACTATGAACCTAGATGGGCTTTGACTAAGCTGGAATGTGAAAGGAAACACCCTTATCATGTCCAAGACCTATTATGTTCTTGTTATCGACAAGCTCTTCCCAAGATCTAATGATTGGCTTGGGAAGTGTAGGCTGGACTTCTAAATCTACATGCACATCTACTCTTCAATCAGCCTCAACTTTAATGTCTTGATTAGTTTCTGCATGTTGATGGGATTCAATTTCTTACTCAAAAAGAGAATTGTTCTAAACAAAAACAAGTCCATAATGATGATTACGTTGTTGTAGCTCATCTCACTATAAGTGTGATTTAGGCTGCAAAAATTCAATATTTTCTTGTGCATTTTGTAGATAGGTTATAATGTTAGCAAGAGTGTCCCTGTTGATGTTTACCATCCCATCAACAGTGGGATGAATTAAGGTTTTTAATAGCTCCAATGCATCATTAATTCAATCCATTTCACAATAATTGAAGCAGAAAAATGGTGTTGGCTTGCACACATAAAAATAGTTCCCACTACTAAATATATGTAACTATAGGATTAATAGAAAGATTATGTTGGAACCTTGACCACGTTCAGTGCTATATACGAACAAAAACAAATTCAAGCAATCTCAAAGCAATAAGTTGTGAGCAAGATTTACCATCACTTGTGGAAATGACGCAAAGACATGGGCGCATAGACAAAGATTCATTTGTTTATACATAGTTCAAATAACCGACCACCAATTGTAACATATGTGCTCACAGAGAAGTGGTGAATGATAAGCTTCGTATAGTTATGTAGAGATTTGATCAAATGTTGTATCCAAAAACTACAGTTTGCATGCAAGGCAGTTCTACTTGGTGACTGCTTCTTCCAATCTTGTGATTGCAATTTTTTTTTTGAGGAATGAAAATCTTCTGCCTTCAGTTTCCTAGAGCCAAACTCTAGTGATAATTGCAATGCCTCATGATCATGAATCTCATCGCTGTTAATCAAACTTGTGCCCTCCTCTCACGGAGCTTCAACACATATATACCAGTTTCGACCTCGCGCCCTCCTCTCACAGAGCTTCAACACATATATAACAGTTTTGATTGCACCATTCAATGCATAGAAAATTTCAAAACACTTATAAACCAGGATCGTTAATGCACACCACAAGTAATGACAACAAAAAAGGCAATGTGGCTACTCTGCAGGCCTAGAGAGTGGCTACTAGAGTTTTATGTGACCACAGAAAATGGGATACCTTCCTGCCAACACAAAACGATGAACCAACGACACCACCAATGTTAAAGAGCCAACAAATCACCTTATACGGTCTTCAAAATTGTATTACCAATCAAAACTATGTTACTAGGACTACTTCATTTGTGTTCCCAAGTTGGCTTTCCAAGTCAGCAACGAACCATAGTTCAGAACCAACGTTCAACACTGCTGCAATTTCACACCATAGAACCAACAATTTGCATTCAACTATAGGGGCTCAATGAGAAGTTGATTATGGAAATTTTGGGACACATAACCGTAGCACAACGCAGAGCAATTAGGCAAACGTACACTCAGTTGTATGAGGAAGATTTCCTAAAGCGAGAACTCACATGGGATTTTGAGAGAGATTTTCTCCTTTGATCATTGGATCCCCTAGAATAAAATGCCCTTTTAGCCCATGAACCTGTTATCACCAAAGTAAGAGTTTAAATTGTTCCTAATCATGGTTTTAGATAAGTTTCAAGTCATTTTATGTTTTAAGGGGTAGGTGATAGGTTAAGATTCTCAAAAGTCTCATTTTTGTTTCCAAATAAAGTTTAACAACCTTATTCTATGTCTCAGGAGTCTCACATTCTATTTAAAAACTCATATCTTAAACCATTTTGATTTTTTTTTTGGAATTAGCCCCGAAACCACATTTTTGTAGCGTAGACAATGTAAAATGTTTGTTTTGCACTACGAAAATGCTGCTCTTTTCGTAACACTTTTCCCTACGCGCTACGAAAGCGCGGATTCGTAAACAGTCTTATCAAAGCATCAATTTGTTAAGATTTCGTTAAGTTTTCATTATTAGGTGTCAGCTAGGAGTCATTTCTTAAGCATGTGGCCATTCAAAATTCATAATTTTGAATTTAGGGGTCATCATGATAGGTGATCTCAAATTCGAAATGGCTAGCTAGTTTCTTATTGCAGTTTGCATGCAAATCCTCAAACAGAATCACTTTTCGAATGATAAGCTTATGGTAATTTCTTACGAAGGTTTCTCTCATCCTTAATTCAAGTGAGGCTGATAAACAGAATTTTCAAGTGAGGTTGGTTTGTTACAGGAATTCACAGGCAAAGATGACAAAAGAAAGGAAAAGTCACAGGTCTAGTCATTGTTTAAGAACAGAGCCTGAAAACACTGAGGTCTTAGCCAGAGATAAATATGTTGTGGAAGCCTTCAAGAAAGCAGGATGTTGGAAGTTTTGTAAAAAATTGCAAGGAGGACATACTCAGGTGACAAAGGATTTGGCACTATAATTCACTGGCTCAAACACAAAGGTTGGAATCCTAAACTTGCAAATTTCTCCAGAGATCATAGCTTTGGTGACAGAGATTCCTAGGGGGAAAGATATATGGTTAAAAAACTTCAGATTTGACATGGAACCATGTGAAGTGTTTCTAAAGCCAAAGTTTGCAGAAACAGACTTAACCAAGGCAATTCCTAGGAACTACATCAAGGATATCTATGCCAACTTGCTCTTTAGCATTCAACATTATTTTACTTGTGAGGGCAGATATCAAAAAGTTTATTCATATCATTTTAAACTCCTGTTGAATTTTACTGGTATGATTTCTTTAGATTTTCCTTACTTCCTATATCGAAGTATAGCTAAGATAGTAGATAAAGTGAAAATGAAATCTCAAGGATATGAAACTTCCCTTTTTCATCATGGTCTAATTAAAGTCGTAGTTTTACATGAACTCAAAAGGATCATTAGAGAATGGTCTTCATTTCTGTTTTTATGTGATTTTGGAGCGGAAAATCAAGATACAGGCATTAGCCCTAAGGTTAAAGAAACTCCATCAGTAGAAACTAGCAAACCCGTAATATCCATGTCCAAAAGATTTGTTACGCTGAAACCTAGAAAGCAGGTGAAATAGCAAGTGAGAAAAACATCGGTAGTTATTCTTGAAACTCCTAAATATACAAAAGAAAATATAGCTGAAATTAAAGAAATGACACAAGAACGGTCAGCTAACAAACCAGTTCAAAGGAGATTGATTGGAAGTCAAATTGCAAAGGAGAAGGGTAAATCAATTATCTCAGGAGAAAGTTCAAGCATGAAGGGTAATTTAAATGATATTTTAAAAGCCATTGATATTACAGAATCCCCTTTGGTGCAGGCAAATATCATAGAATTTGATAAAAGAAAGTTGGAGAAGATGAAATCCTCCAAGAAACTAGAGTTTGAGGATGAGGTTACAGCATTTGTGTTCAAGCCCAGAAAGCCCTTAACCAGGCAATCCAAAAAGATGCAAGAGTCCAATATCAAGTTAGGGAAAATAGAAGAAGCTTCCACTATTCAGGAAGAGTTGATAGACCTTTCATCACCAAGACCTGAAGGTGACAAAAATAGATTTTTTTCCACTCAAATAGAAAAAGCTAGTTACGAAGAAATGGAAGAAAGGTTAAAAGTAGCTAATAATGAAATTGCTAGACTAAGAATGAGAGAAAGACGGCACACATCTGAGAAGACAGATTTCAAAAGTATAAAGGCTCTTTGGGAAGTTGAAAAAGTTTTCAAACCAGAAATAGTCAGCAGTGAAACTCAGTACTTTACTTGGACTATTCTTGCAATCGAAGAAGACATATTTTCAAGGAGGATGAATCCTTAGTTGGGAGCTACTAATAGGGGATTGAAGAGATAGATTGAAGACCTAGAAATATAGTTAACAAAATTTGAAGAAAGGCTACAGCGATAATGAAACAGGGTGATGAAGAAGGGCAGTAACCTTAAAATAGTTTTGGTATTAAAAAGAAGGTCATCTATGAAGAAGAACATCTTATAAGGTTAATCCTTTTTTATTTTTTGTGATCATATCAGTCTTTATGAAATTTTGAAAATTCCCAAACTGCAGATTTTTGAAAACCATGTTAAAAAAAAGAGCATACACAGTAGTTTCGTAGTGCGCTACGAAACTGCTGAAGGTGACCTTTTAGCACTTTATAGATGTATTTCAAAGGTAAGGTCTAATAAATTCCAAGTATTGATATTGCTGGTAGACATATGAGGATCATAGATGAAGTTTTATATGGTAGTGATGCAGAAAGAAAGGTTCAAAAAATTACTTCATAAGTGATATAAAAGCTGCGCTATAAAAACAAACTATCTTCGTAGCACAGTCATGTTTCATCCTCTTTTCCATCTGTTCAAGGTTCCTTTTTTTTGCACAAGTGGACAAATGAAGTTTTAATGGATTAATAATTCATGCCACATATATGAAACACTCATCAACACCATCAAAACCTCTCGAGATAAGCATAAAGGATTAAGGGCTTAAAAGGAGGAACTTTGTCTCCATGATTTTAGGACAGTTAGGTCATGAATCAGCAGGGTTTGCAACAATACTGGAAACATCATAAAACTTGGAGACATGGATTAGTAGCTGATTAAAGAATGTATTTAAGTCATAGATATGGTTGTTGAAGCATGGTTTAGGAGCTTCACTCCTATTTGTATTAGGACTCTTAAAGATAGTTAGCTGTCAGTTTGTAATTAAGAAGTTTGTTTTATGAATAGATAGGTGTCAATGTTAGGAATTTCAATTCTCCAAAGGATGGATCATAGAATTCAAGGTTGTAAAAACTATATATAAAGCATGAGAATCGAATTCCTCGGGGCTGGTAATTTTATTAGTAAAAGAAAGATGTGTTATTGCAAGAGACTGTGTTTTTTTCAAACTTAATACAGAGATCAGTTTTACTACTCAATATTCACAAGGGGTTTATGTGTTTGATGTTTCTATGGCCTTTTTGAATTACTTATTTCCAGTGGTATGAGCTTGTGTTACTTAAAATTCATTGGTAAATGCTCTAACTTCCTTCACATGCTTGTAAACTGTGTTTATTCACTGTGTTAATATTTCACTTATAAACCTAAACTCCAAGTGCCTTGACTTCCATGTTTTTTTTAAGACTATCTTGACTCCATAGCCCAATATATGTTTGCTAATCTTTGATTCAACCAAATATACATTTCTGTCCATTTTTATTTCTAGAGTTAGCCATCTAATCATTAATCAAAAATATTAAACTTATTGAGAGAGCCCTCTCGGGTTGAGGAGGCTAAGCCTCAACCAAAAGATTGATTTGAAAGAGTTACTCAAAGTCTACTTGATCAACAGCCTATTAGGGTCAGATTTTGTGATAACAGAATCGATAAAGAAGTGGAGTCCACAGAACAGGTCACTTCTGGAAATCTCTTGTGCTCGATTTTCAACTGAGTTGTGATTAGTCAAAAAAGCATATCATATATGTTACAAGAAATCTTTGGAAGAAGACGTGGCTTCTCATACTCATGGAGACTTCCACAATCTGCTAACTCAACTTGTAATTTCTTACTAATATGAAGTTCCAAAAGTTGATACACGCTTGGAAAAATCTGAAGCTAAGAAATTACATGAAGCTATAAAGGTCAAGGCTTTCGGTAACGAGGAATTCATTCACACAATAACTACAATGAGTAAGGCACGGTTGAATTCCACTTTCAATTATTACAAAGATGACTATGGTCATGATATCAACAAGGACTTGAAGAATGGGAAGCGAGAAGACTTCCTAGAGTCACTACGAATTGTTATGAAATGCATTTTCTTTCCTGAAAGATACTTTGCAAAGGTTTTGAGGTTGGCAATAGACTTCTATGAAAATTCCATTACCTATTAAGGAATCTGCTTGACGTTTTAGCTATCGATGCTCTGGTAAGAAAGCAGTAATATCTAGTAATAAGTTGGCTTTGCTATAAAACTAGCAATAACTAGAATTCAGTGAAATGCCATACAGTTCATTACTTTGATGTGTTGGATACCTTAAAAAATTGACGCAATGAAGCTATTCCAAAGTCTATAAGTATTGTGCATATAGATAGTTGTAATTTTTATTATTAGTTGCAGGAAATGAATATAAGATGCATAGATCAAGTTGGGTTATAATCCCTTGATAGTTTTTCAACTATGCAAAACTCTTTCTTTGTTGACTGAGTGTGCGAGGAAGGTTATTTCCATGTTATACTTTTTTTTATTTTGTTTTTTTTTCTTCAGAACATAAACTTGGGATAGATGAAAAAGCACTTTTGCAAGTGGTGGTGACTCATGCTAAGATTGTCCTGAGTAATATGAAAGAAGAATAACACAAATGAACTAGCAAAGCATTAGAGCATGTAATAGCAGTAGATACCTCTAGAGACTACGAAGAATTTTTGCTTACTTTGATAGGAAAACAACAACTCCCAACTGACAGAATAACAAAGCTCCCATAGCAATGCGTTTCTCAGGACTTCAAACACCATGAGCATCTCTTAAAGGAGGTAGTGGACTGGAGCCAACTTGCTATGGGAGCAGTGGTATTACCAATTCTGTTGCACATCGAGAATTCCAATAGAGACAGACATGCTCAACGCATTTAGAGAAATTCATAACCAGTAATCATAAAATGCAGTTCGAGACTATGCCCACTCACTTAGAAACACTCTTCAAAATAACTTCCATTGGTTTGTAGAGCGGAGAAAATGATAGTTACAGGGCAGAGATCATAGCTACAATTTAGTTGGGAAAACATTCATGAAATGCAGAAATGATGGTCGAACTTACATGCACAGAAAGGCCATAAAACAAGTGGCTCAAATATGAGCAGGGCAGGATATCACCCACTCTGATACAATGTTAAACACATACATGGCAGAGGACATATGAAAGATAAACATTACATTACTTTTCTTATTCACAATGATACATATTTGTAATACATAGGAATGACCCTTTGTTTCATATTCTAAGTGGTCCCTTGGACTCCCTTTGGTTGTTAAGCTTCCACACCAACCCTTGGAGGATTATGTGTCCAAAAAATGGAAACCCTTTATCTTTTGTTTCCTCCATCAAACCATCAAGCATATTCTTCCATCATACCCTCTGTCAATTCGACCTAGTGCCCAAACTATTCTTCCAAAAACAAATCATTCTAGTACGGTTTCATGTCGACTGATGTAGAACACATTATGGCCTACCTTTTGACAGGCCTCTTTCTATCAACTTCAACACTCTGTCTAGGAAGCAGACCTAGAAACACTTCAGCGCCTTGGAACTTGCAGACATCAATGGCAAGTTACCTCGTGTTTGTTCAGGGGTTTTCATTATTGGTTCCTAGTTAAATGATTCTACAAGTTTTTGATGACAAAAACATTATTCACACTTGATATATTGTACTGTGCATCTTGGAGACCATCACCATTATCAGTTATAAATATGGAAACCCACTCCACATTTGAACACTTTGCTCACTGAGACTTCGAATGGTGATTTTTCTCTTAATTGTGAGTTGAGCATTTTGTTGCATGAATTGGGAGGAGATTGAGCAATAATTTCTTAAACAAGGGCTAGGATTCCTAATGACTAAAACACTACCATCGCCTGTCACTAGGCCAAGTTCCCCAAGGAAACAAACTATTGGCACAAGTACATAGAAGAAAAAGTAGTCACAGGCACCTCCAATTAGGCAATCGCCAAGAAAAATCACTAAGGAATAGAGAACTAAGGAGATTTTGGAAAAGTAGAAGTAGTTGATGGAGCCCCAAGATTTAGATGTCGAAGAAGTGGCTGACGAAATAGAAGATATCGACGCAAAAGATGTGGAACCAATCTCCAGGTTGCCACCCTATATGCCACCATGAAAACTAACCTCTAAGGTTACTAAGGACCCATATGATATCAAATTCAAATTCTTTACACCATTTTTACTGGATGAGGTGTCGATTAAGGGAGAGTTGTTGGCAAGGGTGCCACAACTACACATGGATGATTGGGACCTTAAGAAATGGAGAAAGTATCCCAAGTTCAAGCCCGGAAAGTACTTGAAATTAGTTTACTATGAAGAACCTAGAGTAACAAGGGTCGAACCGCTATCATGGGAAGCAGGAATTCAGCAAGCTGGCTTGTTGAATATGCTCTTTATTCTACACTTTAGGTGCAACAATATCAACAAAATATGTGTTCCAGATGTTGGTGTTGATGCATGATGGATGTCTATGGCTAGGGGTGAGGATCCCCATTGATGATATGTTGATTAGAAGGATAACTATGTTTCCCTACCAAGGAGCGAACCCCACTAACACATTTGTCAGAAAATCTCATTAGAAAAAGTTGTCTCAGATGATGAAGAAGGAGTATGATATGATCAGAAGTGTGGGGGATTTCTCATCGGCTCCATTAATAATCAGGCTATGTGCTTTTCCGTGCACATTCTAGCCAGAAAAATAATGAGAAAGTGTAGGGATTAATGCACGGGTTTTTGGTGATGGAGATACCCTCAAGGATCTTCTCGGGATCCTTGGCAGATAGTTAGATTAGCTACAGCTAACCCTGAGATACATGCACATATCCGTATTAGTGAAATGATAATCAAAGTAAGAAGAAGGATTGTTACCTCAGATCTTGGTGTGGTTTTGCTGGAGAATGCAAAGTAATGGAGTGGAAAACCCCGCAGCTAGCTCCAAGATCAGTACCTGAATATAAACAAGATGAGGCGTAATATCACAACATATAACTTCAACAATCAATACAATAATACATAGTGATATCCAACTACATACATCTAAGCCACTCATAATAATTAGTGTTGCATAAAGATGTAAATAAATCACAATACTAATGCCATGGAGTGGACAACACAATTGCAGGTCTATATTAATGATATAAAAGAGTGATTACAACCATCAGTTGCATCAGCCTTCCCTTAGATTATGTAATGTTAATGATTATGAGTGGCTTAGATGTATGCAGTTAGATATCCCTATGTATTATTGTATTGATTGTTGATGTTATATGCTATGATATTAAGCCTCGTCTTGTTTATGTTCGAGTATTGATCTTGGAGCTAGCTGAGGGGTTTTCCACTCCACTACTTTGCATTCTCTAGCAACACCACACCAAGATCTGAGGTAACAATCCTTCTTCTTACTTTGATTATCATTTCACTAATACGGATATGTGCATGTATCTCAAGGTTAGCTGCAGCTAATCTGACTGTCTGCTAAGGATCCTGAGAAGATCCTTGAGGGCATCTCCATCACCAAAAACCCTTGCATTAATCCCTATAACGCTTTCTCATTATTTTTCCAACCAGAATGTGCACAAAAAGGCGCATATCCTGATCATTAATGGAGCTCATGAGAAATCCCCTAAACTTCTTGATCATATCATACTCCTTCTTCATCATCTAAGACAACTTTTTCTCCTGAGATTTTCCAACGAATGTATTAGCGGGGTTTGCTCCCTGGTAGGGAAACGTAGTTATCCTTCTAATCAACATATCATCCATGGGGATCCTCACCCCCAGCCATAGACATCCATCATGCATCAACGCCAACATCTAGCACACACATATTGTGTTGATATTGTTTCACCTGAAGTGCAGAATAAATAGCATATTCAACAGCTCAGCTCGTTGAATTCCTGCTTCCCATGGTAGTGGTTTGACCCTTGTTACTCTAGGTTCTTCATAGTAAACTAATTTCAAGTACTTTCTGTTAGCGTTTGACATTTCACCTCAGGCTGAGAAAGGCAAATCTCAAAACTACATCAAACCATTCAGCCTCGTAGCTAGCCCTACAGGGCAGGAGAAGGCTCTCTCCAGTCTCTCTTGGAAAATTTTCAATTAGGGAGATGACCAACAAAGTAACACTGATATTAGGCTAGTAAACTGATAAAAGAATCTGATTTTGGGGTTTTTGGGTTTTTGGTGGCAATTTGAGGAGAGGGCAAATTTGGCTGCGGGGATGGGACACAGTTTCTGCAGGG